>VZTY01013704.1:148626-160045 GCA_013400935.1 Turnix velox
TGTGTGTCGGTAAGAGGGGGAGAGGGGAAAATAATAATGAAAATATGCACTGGGGATAGGGAAATTTCTTTAAAAACACAGACATATCCATGAAGAAACACAGGCAGGGAGAGCAATCTGCATAGCCAGACTTTGCATTAATATGCATCCCTCTGCCCCCTCTCCCCAGCTCATCCTCATGGTTAGCAATTTAAACAAAGATCAATTTGGATAAAAATCTCAGGTATTAGAATACTTATAAGGCAAACAACATGGAGGGAGCTGAACATATTTTAGTATCCTTTCTTTCTCCCCCTCTTGCTCCCCCCTGCACCCTCCCAGTCTGACTAACAACAGCAACAGCAGCAGCTAGTCTCCCTACCACCTTACACTTGTATTTGGCTACTGTAGCAAAAGACAGATATTGATAAAACCGGGATGAATTCTGTATATTTGTCAGGCAAACAGCCCCGTCTCCTAGAATGACGCAAATAACAGATTCTATGGCTCTGGCTTTCTATATTCTGCACCCACGCACTCTGCTTGGTCTCCCACGGAATCAGCTACAGAGAGCAATGATCCAGATTATACAGAGAGAGGGGTGGGGGAGAGAGAGAGAATAACAAATGAAGTTGCAATTAAAAATTGTAATGTTGCTATGGTCTGTACGCAAATGGATAAACCTTAGCTTGCAGAGTGGCATACACNGATTTATCTGGCCAAGAGAGGTATTTCCTTTATGCACCACACTTTTCCCAGCTCCCATTAAGCAAAATACATCTCTGAAACGACCTCGATTGCCACTGAGTGTGTGAAGAGGGGACAACTAACACATACTGAAGAGGGGGTCCACCAAGAGACCTTTTATGGTCCCAGAGGAGTTAACAAGGACCTTGAAGAGCAGGTCGTCTTCCCCGTCTCCTAGACAAAGGGACAAAGCTCTTTCTTAAAATGTCTAAAAAAAGGCAAGCGCAAAGGGCTGATGCTATTTTTAAACACATGAAAAACGGCACTAAAAGCATTAAACAACCTCCCCGCCCCCAGGGACAGGCTCAGACACACACGGCAGCACTCGTGCGAAAGCCAAGGTTCATGGGGATGGTCTCTTCCCCAGGTGAGGTGCTGAGAATCCCCTACACTATAGTCTGCCCACCATCAGCCCACTTCACACCTTGTATAAAGAGAGAAGCAAAATGCTGGGACAATCAAGAAGCCAGTAAGTTATTTACTGTCTAATCTGTACACACACATTCCTTATTTATTAACTCACTTAATTATTCTTCTTTCACAGCCAATGGATTTCCTAATGTCAATAAATGCAATCAATGAGGTAAGGCTGCCACTCCCCCCTCCCTCTCTGTCTCTTAGCCAGACAATGCCATTGCTAACTCCAGCTAGTGATACAGCAGCACCCTGGGAGGGACATCACACACCTATATGAGATCACATCGTAGGCATTGCCAGGCTGGGGGAGATGGATTAGGCATTTAAAATGACTATACATGCTCTCTGGTAGAAGGGAGCATTCACACATCTCCACACACACCAGCCACAGAACCACCTTCTCTGGACAATGAGAGTTGTTGCACTTGAGATTTGGAAGAAAAACCCAGCTTAAACTGTGCTTTCACCATATATACCTGTAAACCCAGCCTTTGATGCAGCAGCAGCCCAGATTCCAGGACATGAAGAAATACCACAGTGAGGAAAGTCCTTATACCTAGCACAGATCTCGTTACATCAAGACTTCAGACAGCCATCCATGAAACATACCTGCTCCAAAAAGCTGTGGTGAAACTTGTCCTGAACAAACAAAAACATAAGGCCACACAGGAGTTTAAGAATGCAGGTGTGCACACCTAAACATCTTCTGCCACAAAGAGTGTTCAAACAACATACAGTCTACTACAGAGGGAGGGGGTGGTCACCTCTCTTCCCTCCCTCCCATTCCCTAAGAGCTTCATAGCTCTCAGCAGTGTTCAGCTCAGTGCATGGGAACAGAGAAAAGCTGTTTACCTTTATCTCTTCTCTATTACAAAGAAAAGGTAACAACATGGTTATGTACAAAGAATGATCTCGGTGGCACATCAGAAGTGGGCATGATGGCAACGCCTGCGGCTCCTGAATCCCCAGCCCTTCCCAGCTGGGTAGATGCCTGGAATTCCCTTCCTGAATCTCATCCTGAGCAGCTCCTTGTAGTTCCATGCACGGGTTGGTTTCTTCTTCTCTAAACTCTCTCATCTTAATGAAACAATGACATTTTTCTACCTGAGTATTTGACACGTTCTTCTGGAAGCTGCAGTACCACCTTTCGGCCTCAATTTCACAAAAGCAGCCTGCCTCCTCCTTTGCTGTCCTCTGCTTCTCCACCCAAATGTGTCACCTCACACCAGAACTATCTCTTGTCTTGCCTGCCTGCTGCTGCTGAAGGCTTGGTGGAAGCAAAGTCCAGTGCCCAGTGAATTTCTGGCTTAAAAAAAAAAAAAGAAATGGAAACATCCAAACTGGAAAGATGGTTTGGCAGGCAGTTGTGCACCAAACAGCAGTTCCCACTTCTTCTGATCTTTAGAAGCACTAAAAGAAAATCTTATCTTTTATCTTGATATTTTAGTTATCAGCAATCTCCTTGTTTCCAAATAATTAAGTCCCCTTACCAAGAAGGCTTAATGAACACAATGAATCCTGTACTTTTTCCTCCACTGAAAAGTAATAACGTGATAGTGGCTGAAGCAGCGGAGCAGCCATCAGCTGCAGGTATGCAGCCTTTCACAAGGGGCTACTGAAGATGTCAAAGGGTACAGTCCAGCCTTTAACATGTAGGATCTGCATATTAAACTGCATATTAAACTGTCCTCACCTTTGGAAATTTCCCTTCCAAACTCTGCCCTAATGGACGATGGCAGACACTGGAATACTACTGTTAATAGCAGTAGTAAAATATCAGCCTGCACAAAACTGCTGCTTGAAATAACTATGATCCTCCACTTGCAAAGTGGTTTAGTTTCCAAGTAAAAAGCTATTTTAGTGTAATTCACTACTTGTTTAGCATTTTGATCTAGCAAGTTCAAGGATCAACCTCTTTTTCATTTTGCCCAGGAAGATGGTTTTCACCTTCTCTTCAAGGATAGGATCAGCCAGAGGGAACACTGCAAAATGAGGGTAAAACAGCCTAAAAACATTTCACTGTAGTTCAAGAGTTACCTCCTCAATGCTCCGGGGTTTTGCTGAGCTGTGAGTCAGGGATTGATTCATTGATATAATCGCTGTAACATATTCTTCTAACCCAGTCTTATTCCCACTTGCCAAGAGTCTGCTCTTGGCAAGTTCACCTGGAGAGCTGGTGATATGTGATATGTTCCAAACATTAGAAGAGCAGAAGACAACCAGAAACAAAGTGAAGTGCCATCAAGACATACCAGGAGCTCATAAAACCCCTCAGATTTTGAATATAATTCACCTTGTATAAGGGCACCCAATAACTTACATTAGTTAACTCTTGGTACAGGAAAATACAATACCCAGAGGAAAGAGCAACCCTATTGGAATAGAAATAAATCAGAGCAAAATCTATTCAACAATCTACTGTCTACTACAGATTGCAAAGTATAAGCTGGTCAAAGAACCTGAAGAATAGTAATTGCTATTAGAGCAGGGAGTTAGGATATATATATTCCTCTTCTTATCACAAATTTGCTGCAACAAGTGTTGATCTAAATTCTCAGGGGAAGGCTTTTTCCATGATTATTTTTGAGGTTCTCCACAAATTTCAGGTGAAGTGCCTGTCACTTCCTGCTTGGTATATCAAACCATGAAATAAAGATGAACAACACCTACTTACCTAATCAGAATGTTCTTGTAGATCTATAGCATAGAGATAACCAATGACAGTCATCAATAAGAAGACAGCAATATTATAAATAATCAGAGTGATCACAGCATGGAGGGAAGAATCAGGAAGAAAAGGGTGTTTTTCCTCCAACAATGGAATGATACACTGTGCAGTATGTTAGCAAAGAAAATCTCACCTGTGTCAGAAGATAAAGGATTTACTAAGACTTGGGTTTATGGAATTTTTGGAGAAACCCAGCGTACCAACAAAGTAGACAACTGCTGCTAATGTCATCTCACACAGAGTATGTTAACAAATACTTTTAACAGTTTTGGGCTAAGTGCCAGGACACTTGGGTCTCTTTGTTATCTTTAACTTTGCTGTTTGCATGATGGAGATATGTCATGACTATGACATGTGGAAGGATAGAAACTGGATCTTCCTCCAATGGCTGCAAAATCAGACCCGAGAGACATACTTCTGTGTGACAGGGATGAAAAGAAGAAAAACATTACCAAAGTTAATCTGGTGGAAAAAGGTACTAAGGTTTCAATACTGAGGATGATATCAGAAGAAAATAATATAGATTTTTAATAGAAGTTAAACCTATGGAAGAAATACAATGAATAGATATCATAGTTCAGATACATTGAGCATAACCTTTGAAAAATCCTGCTATGAATTTGACAAGCCTTTACACTAAGATTTGATTTTCATTAGCCTTTAAAATAGAACTTTCCATGAACGAGGCCCATGACCTTTAACATAATGCACACACATATCTGGCAGCCACCTTAAAGAGTTATAAACAAGAACAAAAGGATAAGACAACACTTTGAGGTGCAATACATAGGACCTTGTATTGGTAGAAAACAGAGAAGGCAGCGATGAAAAAATGCCAAAAATCTCTGTCAGCCTTTATCTCAAACTAGCCAGTGTCATAGCCAGTGGGAAGGAATGAAGTAGGTATGAAGTAGAGTGATAATGAAGGAATTCAGGAAGAATTTATTTACTGATACAACAGAACATGAAGCCAAAGGATTCAACCAAAGGAAAAAAAAATTGTCTCAAGGAAAAAGACAGTGGGGTGGAAAAAGAAAATACCTTAATTTAGCTATATTTCAGATGTAGTGAGGTGAAAGACAAGGTGTGATCCCTAAGATGATGAAGACACAGCCCTGTGAGCTCTTATCCCAACCTATGATACTCCTGCAACACTGGTCTTTACTAGTTTGTTGCCACTGTTTCGTTCTGCCCTAAGATGTAGTTCAACTTAGCTACCAAAAATTACAGCATAAATTTGTCACTCAGCCAGAAAATCCAATGGATATTCAATCCAAGACAGGATGGCAATATTATCAGTCACTTCTCTACTTACCATTTTGGGGTAAGAAAATATCAAATTCACACCATTCAGTAGCTCAGAATTCCTATCTACCTCCTACCAGAAGTCCATGTTCAATAGGGCAGAAATATCTGGTGAAGTTGTTTCCAATAACACCAGAGAAATTTAAAGCATGAATGGAGAATAAAATCTAGATCACATATGACTTTATGTCTGAACATCTATTTTTATCATCAGTTAACATTTATGTACTGCATGCTAATAGCAAGTTCAAACCTATAAACGGCACCAAAATCCAAGCTGTTTCTGCTTGGATCCAAGTTGTCTTTGCTATGCAGAGTTTACAAATTAAGCCACTGGTTCCCTGACTGTGACCGGCAAACCATCAGTTTGTAAAGAACTTGTAGAAGTCTCAGGAGGACCAGCTGGCCAAGCAGCAATGGCTTTTATTTTCCCAGCTGTTGAATCTTCTCTTTAGAAACTTACAATACTTCACAGCCTTTTACTTTGCCAAATAAATTACTATAGCTATTGGTACATGGGATTAATTGATCATGAATCAGAAGGAGGGAATTCATGTGACACTGCATGGTAGTGGAAATGTCTACAAGTTTTCATTCCTAAGACATGCTTCAGTTCCCCTAGGAAAAAACATGTCATCTACTGGACTAACAGCTACCATGGAGAAGACAGGACATGCCATAAAATTAATAGGAAGACAGTTCAATACTTAGAAGAGTACAAACCCTTAAGATAGTCTTCAGAAACTACACTGCATTGTATACACCTGATCACACCACTCTCACACCACTCCCATCAGCCCAGAAGATGGTCAAACAAGTGTAGTGGAATCATAGTGGTGGGTAGCAGTTGTGTCTCTGTTTCTTGCTGTGGCTACATCTGCATTCTCTTAATGCTTGGAAATGTGTATTAATACTCACCCAGCTCACTGTATGAACTGGATGGGAAAGTGAGCATGATACAACTTGCTGAGCAGTTGCAGAATATCTGAGGGTCCATGGTTGAGACTATTATCATATTGTTATAAATGCCTGCTGCAGAGCCAGCTGATGAAACAAATATACTTCTGCAAATCTTTCATAGATGAGCATTTTGGTGATGCTCTTGCAGTAACTGCAATTATAGTAGGACTACACAGAGATACAAAGTCTGAATTATATCCTATGTAATGATTTCATGAGTAGGTAAAGGTTTGCACACAAAAGATATCCTTAATCGTTGCTCAAGACTGACAATGAGTACTTAGCTAAATTTATAGAATCGTAGGGTTGGAAGGGACCTTCAAAGGCCATGTAGTCAAACCTCTATACTGTGAGCAGAGTCATCCTGCACTAGATCAGCATGCTCAGAGCTTCATAAAGCCTGGCCTTGAAAGTCTCCAGGGACAGCGCCTCCATCACCACTCTGGAAAACCTGTTGCAGTGTCTGACTACTCTCACAGAGAATAACATCTCTCTAATGTCTGATCTAAATTTGACCTGCTCTAGTTCAAAACTATTGCCGATTGTCCTATCCCTACCTGCTCTGGCCCCTCCCCAGCCTTCCTGCAGGGTGCCTTCAGGTACTGGTAGGCCACTATGAAGTCTCCACAGAGCCTTCTCCAGGTTGAACAGCCCCAGCTCTCTCAGCCTGTCCTCATAGGAGGGAAGCTCCAGCTTCCTAACCATACTTGTGGTCCTTTGGACCCTCTCCAACATATCCTTCTTGTGCTGAGGACTCCAGAGCTGGACACAGTACTCCAGGTGAGGTCTCACAAGAGCAGAGTAAAGGGGAAGAATCATCTCTCTTGACCTGCTGGCCACAGCTCTGCTGATGCAGCCCAGGATACAGTTGGCCTTCTGGGCTGCAAGCACATACTGTTGGCTCATGTTCAGCTTTTCATCCATCAGTACCCCCAAGTCTTTTTCCATAGAGCTGCTGTCAGCTCACCTCCCAGTCTATACTGGTAATGAGAATTGGCCTGGCCAGGTGCTGCACCCTGCACTTGTCCTTGCTGAACTTCATGAAGCTTGCGTGGGCGCACCTCTCTAGACTGTCCAGATCCCTCTGGATGACATCCCATCTCTCTGGCTTGTCAACTGCACTACTCAGCTTGCTACCATCTGAAAATTTGCTTACAGTGCACCCAACTCCACTGTCTATATCATTTATGAAGATATTATAAAGCACGGGTCTCAGCACAGATCCCTGAGGGACATTTAGAAACGTAGGGTTTATTTTTTTTTTTTTTACTTTAATATTGTATCAGTTGATTGCTCCTTCTATTAGCAACACATGTAACAAGTTAAACTTCAAACATGAGCCTTCCCATTTTGTTGGATGCTGTGTAAATACAGAATCAAAAAGTAACCATGTGGGACCATCTAGCTTGGAGCCAACTTCTGAAAACAGAGGTTGGGACATTAAAATAAACCTGAACCTTAGCTGGGGAGAGGAAAAGAAAAATTATGTCAGAGTAAGTAATTTTTACCCAATCACCGATGGTGTGGTGAGTACAGTACAGAATAATAAGTAATAGACAGTTTTTGCCCCATGAGGCTGCAATCCAATTCAGTGAAGGCTGAACTGAATGAAGAACAGAAGGAAATCACTTGTGTCCTGGCATGTTTTTTTATTGTGTAAGAGTCGTGACAAAATTAAACGGGTTATTTTCAGAAAAGTATTCCAGCTTCATTACACCAAGAATTTTCATGGATGCATTGCAATAAGACTAATAACAGAGGTGACACACCCTTACAATCTTATTTGTGATCCTAAAGTTTCAAGCAGGAAAATGCCATGGAATATTGAAAATACACTATGCAGTATGTGGATGGAGGGAGGTATTTTTCCTGGCTTTATACTAGTTTTTCAAATAAGAAAGTAGATGTGAACTAATCTGGCAGTGAGATTGCACAGAGGTGTAATGAAATTTGGAGTGTCTGTCAGAGGTCTGCAATGAAATCAGGAGAGGACCATACCTCTGCCAAACAGTTTATGGACTTGTGCCATTTTTTTTTTAAACAAAAAGTTAGTTCACACAATAAACTGTCTTCCAACTCTCTTCCACTTATAAGGTCCAACATTAAGCACAATTGAGACATGACTGACTAATAGTTATTAAACAGTGTAAGATGTATGATGAAAGGACAAAATACAGTTCCATCTCAGTAGCACTGGTTTTTGTTCATCCCTCTACTATATACATAGCTGAGCAGAAGACTGAGTTTTGGGGTTTATTCCTAGAGTATATAAGGTAGTGTGGGGTTGTCCACAAGGCTTTTTCATATGAAGGTGTGTTTAGCTGCTCCTTAAGTATGAAGAAGTCTGTATCTAGATCTCTAATAGTACTATATAATTAGGACAATCTGGAGAGGTATGTTGAGAAGAAATGCAGGATTGTAATCTATACAGCTGTCCATGTGACAGATAGTATATTGCTTGGTGGCATATGCTACCACCATCTTGAATAAAAACGTTACTATAGAATTAGCTTATGTGGCCTCCTTGAGATACATGGCAGCACAGGACATAGCCTGACACAAGAAAGAGCAAAAGACCATACAAAGCAGGAAGTTCCTTAATAAGGCATAGCCCTCAGCACAAGCATCTGAGCCTAGATAATAACTTTTTTGGGAAAAAATCCCTTGCTGATGTCCCATTGGTTGTTGGACTAGGAGTAGATGGAAGTAGAGAGAAAGGACAGCGCTGAAAAAGAAGTATTGGTTAGCTGTTTCAACATAGAGAATGCTTCTAAACCTGACATGAAAAGACACAGCATCTGGCATGCTGCAAGAAGGTGGTTGAGCTGTGTGCATGCTGGAGAATTCCCTCTGTTGCACAAGCTATGCAAATGTAATTGTAGCTAGAAAGTGCAATGACTCATAGGTGAAGTGGATGTGAGAATATCTGGGTTAAAAAGAGTTTGTACTGAGAAGACCATGTGTAGGACCTCAGAAGTTCCCAGAGAAGGGGAAGTGAAAGGAGGTGATGAAAACTCATTACAAAGAGTCATCCTGTCACAGACTGTTTCCTTGAAGCAGCAATTGAGGATCTCCTGAAGCTGTTTAAACCTGGTGGGACTTCAAAGGACTCAGATACCCAGAGCAAAGATTTGGGGGTAGGGGTGAGAAGCAGAGAAAACAGACGCAAGTCCAAACCTTGGAAAATGAGCATTGTAAACAACCTGTTTTGGTTTTCTTTCTCTCTTTTTATTTTCTTTGTCAGGAGATGACACAGGTCATTGAACCAGAAATCAGAGGCACTACTGCATTTTATTAGGGCACAGACTGAACCTAAACCAGCACCCTCAGGTGATGGACTCCGGCTGTTGTAAAGCTATGCAGAAGAAAGAAGGGAGTGGTACTGCCCCATGTTGTTTCACCTCCTGCAGTCCCCACTAACCGGATGACCCCAATGACATACACATCAAGATTTACAGAGATAAAGCACAGGATTTCCATCTTTTCTCAGCTGGATAGTCATATGACAGATGAGGGGTGAACAGATGGCATTAGAGGTGATTCAAGGCCAATCTAACTTAAGATCACTATGTTTCCATGGAGGAGGTAGACCAATGGTGGGACAGGCAGGACACTTAGGAGATGAGAGTTTTGTGACCTCTGTCCCATTCCCAACAGATCTACACTTCATGACAACAGGTGAAACAGTGCACGTGCAAGTGAGAAAGGAAAACGTTGCCTCCAGAACAGCTCACTTTTTACTTTTTGCACCACCTGTCATGGCTTTGACTTCCAGTGCCACCTCACACTTCTGAGGCATTTGTCCATCACCCTGCAGTTGCATGTTGGGTCCCCTTCGATGTCAGGCTGCTTCATTATTCCACTTGAGTGCCCTGAGGTTCCTGAGAAAAGACACTGCATGAGGTGTGGCATGTCACTCACACAGTGCTTTGGGGCAGTTTTTATGCAGTGCCAGTTATCACTGGTTTTGTTACTCAAAAGTTGAGCAGGGCTTTCTATTGGTTAGAGCAGTCAGTCCTCACATCAGCTACTCCGGAAACCTTCCCCTCAGACAGCAAAGATGATCCAACTTCTCCCGATTAAGAAACCCACTTGAAATTAACAATAAATCAAACCCACTCTTCCAGGTGAGACATCTGTTGATTACCACACCGAGTGCATCAGTGTGGTAAGAAAACCAGGACATGTACCACAGATGGCTGCAGCCAAGGTGGAGGCTAAGACTCGGTAGCTGCTAAACTCTAGTTTCTCCCTAGTGAACAGGCTCTGCAGTTTGCAAGCCCCTGAGAATTAATTGAGCAGCTTGGCATCTCAGCTCACACATTGCAGAATAGCAAAGTTTGGAACACGTAATTCTCTTTAGTTTCTCTATAGATCAGCTATGAGAAATTACTGTGTATAAAGATTTCCCTCTACAGGTGGTTAGAGCTTGTAACAGCCTCTCACTTTCTCGCATCAGTTTAATTAGTATTTCATCTCATTATTTACTTTCTTATTATTTTGCCTGTCCCTCCCCCCATACGGGCTTTCATTCTATTCCCATAGTAGTAGCAAATTCTCTATGCAAGAAATGTCGACTCCGTTCCATGTTTCTTAAGCTCTGACCCTGCTGATTTGGACTCCTTTTGCAATGAAAATTTAATTTGCAAGCTCTTTCCCCGAGTAAGTCGATGCTTGCCTTCTCTCTCCTCTTCACCCCTCCAAAACGTGACAAAGTGAAAGTTGCAGCCTCTGCAAAAAGTGGGGGGGTGGGAGGCGTCTAAAATCCCTGGCTGCAGTTTGGGCTCGCAAAACAACATGCTTTCCTGCAGGAACATCAAATACACAGGACACACGACACGACAGCCGAGAGAACGAACTCTTTGCGAGGAGGGGGAATGCTAGGCTGTCCAGCCTTTTCAAAGGCAGGCAGCGGAACAAATCAGAGAAGTCTGCTGCTTGTAAAAGCATCTAACAACTCAAACCAGAAAACTTTGCAAAAAGCAAAAGCGAAACACCTGCACACGCGCACACACTCGCGCGCACAAACACACGTACAGAGAAACCTACCTTGCAAAATCTTCTTCACTTATTTTTGTATGCAAAGGAAAAAAAGAAACAAAAAAAAAACTCCCAAACAAACCAAACCAATCCTCAAACAAAACAAAAAATAATTCCACCCCCCCTTCCTTTCCAAAATTGCTTTCCTCTCTTCCCCACGCCTTAGCTGGATTTCTAGGGAATTTAGGGACGGGTGGGAAGAACCGAGGGTGGAGGGGCTGTATAAATAAACTGGAGCTTTCG
>VZTY01013706.1:4753-15245 GCA_013400935.1 Turnix velox
GCTTGCGAGGCGGGGGGGACTAGGCCCCGGCGGGGCCGAGTCTCAGCGCTGGGGAGGCTGTGCTGGGCTCCCCCTCATACCCTTCAGGGAGGGAGCTCCGTTGGGTTCCTGCGGGATTTTCCGCCCTGAGTGGAGGCCTCCACGGACTCCCGGGCTGTGGGTGTCCCCATATCCGACCGGACATTTTGGGACCCCTCCATCGCTGATGGTCGGTGGGGAGCAGGTGCCCCCCGGGTGGGGTAAGGCTGCCGTGCTTCGTGCCTCTTCTCCCCCGGTTCCTGCAGGGCTTTCCGCCCTCAGAGGCCGACCCAGTGGAGGCCTCGATGGGCTCCCGGTGTGGCGGGGGCTGAGGGGCTCAGCTCCAGAGTTCCCTGTGAGTTAATAGCGACCCGAGAGCCAAACTGGCCTGACCTCTCCGTGTCTCTCCCTGTTGGTGTCACTTTGTCAACTTTAATGTGATTTAGTGTTAAAAAGGTTTGGTGGCTGGGGTTTGATTCACAGGGCAGTGTCAAAGCCGTGCTGAAAGTTCTTCTGAGTGAGAATCATTGAGCGGTTTGGGTTGGAAGGGACCTTCAAGATCATCCAGTTCCAACTCCCCTGTCATGGGTAGCAACACCTCCTGCTACACCAGGTTGCTCAGTACCTTATCCAGCCTGGCCTTAAACACCTCCAGGGATTGAGGGGGCATCCACAGCCTCTCTGGGCAACCTCTTCCACTGCCTCACCACGTTTACAGGTAGAGCAAGGAAGGGTTAGATGAGACATGAGGAAGAAGTTCTTCCCCATGACAGTGGTGAGACATTGGCCCAGGTTGCCCAAAGAGGTGGTGGAGGCCCCATGAAGCGTGGAGACATCCAAGGCCAGGCTTGCTGAAGCTCTGAGCAACTTGATCTAGTGCAGGATGTCACTGCAAGGGGTTGGACTAAATGGCCTTGGAAGATTCCTTCCAGCTCTCTGGTTCTATGATTTATGCGTTAAAGTCCTCCAAACTAGCAGTGCTGGTATTTTATTACTTTGGGCAGGCTCCTGAACCCATTTATTTTGATCAGTTCTGTTTGCCTTCTGTGTCTGGTGTCATGTAGATGTTGATGCCCAAGAAGAATCGAATTGCCATCTACGAACTCCTTTTTAAGGAGGGAGTGATGGTGGCCAAGAAAGATGTCCACATGCCGAAGCACCCTGAGCTTGTCGACAAGAATGTGCCCAACCTCCATGTCATGAAAGCCATGCAGGTACTGACCAGTGAGATTGTTCTGTGTCTGTGAATAAATCTCCTCAGCCATTAGCAAAGAAACATCATTAGACATGTTGCATTTGATTTTTCTTTTCTATTTCTTTTCCTGTTTTCTTGATTTTTTTTTTTTGCTGTTTTCCATTTATTGCTACACCCAGAGCATAGAAAATTGTCTTCTAGATCACATTTTGAAGCTGTGACACCTCTGTGTTGTGGCCTTGAGTTTTCTCCCACGGAATGGTGCTGCCATGTTTATCTTTCTAAACTTTTAGTCTCTCCCTGGCCCTGCTGAGTTCTTGTGTCCATCCAAGCATATGGTGAAGGTATTGATTGGAGATTAATATCTTCATTAATTGATTTAGATTATTATCTTTAGATGAGATGTTAGGGGCAGCTAACAGGGACAGCTGCACCTACTCACCCACCCTGCTTCAAACCCACCCAGAATCTGTTTCCTTTTCTGCAAGGAGATGCTCATGGCATGGGACCTTTAAGGTCCCTTCCAACCCAGATCATTCTATAATTCTATGAGGGTGGTGAGACTCATAGACTGGTTTGGGTTGGAAGGGACCTTAAAGGTCATCTAGTTCCAACCCCCCTGCCATGGGGCAACCTCTGGGTTGGCTCTGGATGAGCCACGATGCAGAAGATGAAGAGCAAAAGCTAAATCCAGAGGTCACCAACTTTCAAGACTTGGTTCTATGCTGCTTCTTTTTGAGTTAAAATTGTGTAAATGGGTTGCCCAGAGAGGTGGTGGAGACTCCATCCCTGGAGACATTCAAGGCTAAGCTTGCTGAGGCTCTCAGTGACCTGATCTAGTGCAGGATGTCCCTGTCACTGCACGGGGATGGGACTTGTTGACCTTGGGAGGTCCCTTCTAACTCAAGATGTGTATTGAAGGATTGCACATGAAGTAACAGAGAATTCTCCCTCTAGTCACTGAAATCCCGTGGTTATGTGAAAGAGCAGTTTGCCTGGAGGCATTTCTACTGGTACCTGACCAACGAGGGCATCCAGTACCTGCGTGATTACCTTCACCTCCCGCCAGAGATCGTCCCCGCCACCCTGCGCCGCAGCCGCCCCGAGACCGGCAGACCCCGGCCCAAAGGTAAGTGGTGGTTGAGCTGCTGGGGCAGCAGGGGGCTGTGGGGAGTGAGTTGATGCTTGTGAGGGTTGGTGTGGTGGATACTCAGCTACACATCAGATTCCAACTCGAGCTGCTGTGAGTTTTTGTGGGGTTTTGGAGAAGAGGAGGCTAAAGGGTGAGCTCATTCATGTTTGTAAATATGGAAAGAAGGATGGAGCCAGGCTCTTCTCAGTGACCTCCAGTAATAGGACTTGGGGCGATGGGTGCAAGCTGGAACTCAGGAGGTTCCACAGAAACAGGAGAAAACTGTCAGTGTGAGAGAAGAGTGGCACAGGCTTTTCAGAGAGAGTGTGGGGTCTCCTTCCCTGCTGACATTCAAACCCCTCCTGGATGTCTTCCTGCATGACCTGATCTGGTTGTTCCTCCTCCAGGATGGGACTAGATGATCTTTTGAGGTCTGTTCCAATCCCTGACCTTCTGGGATTCTGTCTGGGGGTGGATCCTGTGGGGTCTCCTCTCAAGACATTCAAACCCCACCTGGACACCCTCCCGTGTGACCTGATCTGGGTGTTCTGCTCCAGCAGAGAGATTGGACTAGATGGTCTCTTGAGGTCCCTTCCAATCCCTGACATTGTGATTCTGGGTGTATCAATGTCTCTTGATCCATTACTGTTCAAAGATTTCCTTGCTTTTGTCTTTAGCCCTGCTCTGGTGCCCACTGGCCCACTGACAAGGTGGAAGAGGCTGGAGAAGGGCTATGAGTCTGACTGGGAGAAACACTTGAGAGTGTAGGGCTTGTCCTTTTCTGCTCTCACAAGTGCCTGGAGTTAGTGTGATTGGCTGTGCTGGAGCCACAGGTACCAGTTGGTGCCCTGATGTGGGAATGTTTCTGCTTGTCAGAGTTCTGCAAAACCTGGTCCTGTCTTCTGGAAAGAGCCCGTGGTGATCACCTCAGTGCTCCCTTGAGTGCTTTGAGTTGGAGGGAGCCTTCCAAGGCCATCCAGTGCAACCCTCTGCAGTGAGCAGGGACATCTTGCACTGGATGGTGTGTCCACCTCTGGCCTAGTCCAGCAGCTGTAGAGAACCTTGTTTATGGCTGAGTTACCCTTAGAGTTACTTCCTGCGAGACTGCTCGGTGCAGGTTGAGTCACCTTGGCTGGGATTGCTGAGATGGGGAACAAATCTGCACTGGGATATGGCACACAGTGCTGGATGTGCTTTGTCTGTGGTACCTGAGGTTGTGTCCCCACAGTTGTGTTTTTATCATGTTGGAGTTGGGCTAGATGACCTTTGAAGGTCCCTTACAACTATGATTGTATGTTCACTTAACCAGCTGTTCACAAGTCCCATTATTATAGCTGCCTTCACTTTTTAAAACATTTTAAACATATACACGTGGGATGCTGGGTTTGCAGCTCTGGTTCTGTGTTTCATACCTCCAAATTGAAGGTATGATGATGCTGATGATGCAAACTGTAGTGCTGATGCTGAATACTCAGCTGCCTCCTTACAAAATGTGTTGTAGATCCATGTGCAAGTGGCTGAAATATATTTATTTCCAGAAGGTTTTCTTCTCTGGTTGCAGTTAACAGCATTAGATGATTAGGTTTGGGCTGCAAACCTGTTTAGCCCGCATGAGGGAGAAGCTATACCTTAGAGTCTTAGAATGGTTTGGGTTGGAAGGGACCTTAAAAATCATCTAGTTCCAAGTTTTCCTTGTGGATCTTTGATAGTGGCTTAAAAATGGCTTGTGAGAAGAACTTGGTGACATCAAAACTTCTGGAAACTTAAAAGACAAAGATGGTATTGGTTATATAGGGAAAAGGATGTTTCTTGTCCCTCAAGGCAGGAGGTGCTGGCTCGGCCTGGCGTGGAGCTTCTTCTTGTATAGAAGCAGCTCTGTAGGATGTCATCCTGTCCATAAGGCAGGACTTGCTGTGTGGAAGGGGAAGCTCTACAGGACCCAGGCTGCTCTTCCTCTTCCTGCTTCTCAGCTGTGTCACTGCACTGGGGACAGAAACGTGGGCACAAGGTGATGAGGAGTTCACCTGCAGCTTCTGCCACTTGTTTTAGTCAAATAAAGATGTAGCTCCATCTGCTTCAAAGGGAAAAATCACATCAAAACTGAGAAGATAACATCCTCTTTGATCTCTGAGCAGCTTTGGAAGTTACCATGTTTATTCTTTGGATGTTGAATTTATCCAGAGAAATAAAGAAACTGTCTGATGGGAGGGTGGGGCTCATGGTTCCTGGATAAAATTTCCTTGGGATTTCTGTGGACAAAAAGCTTCACCTTGTAGCATCACAGCCCAGTACTGTTACTGGGCTCCATCAGCCCTTGGTGGGATTACCTGGTGGGCCTGCACAGCCTGTTTCTAATGGGGGTGACCTGCCTGAGACTGTTGCAGATGTGTGTATGGATGATGCAGGATCCAAGCTTACAGGTCTTTGCTTGGGGTTTTGAGGCTTTTTCATAGAATGGTTTGGATTGGAAAGGACCTGAAAGGTCCCTTCCAGATGTTCTTTAAACCAGATGATCTTTAAGGACCCTTCCAACCCAAACTATTCTGGGGTCCTATCATTTAGTTCCAAACCCCTGCCATGGGCAGGGACACCTCCCGCCACACCAGGCTGCTCAATGCCTCATCCAGCCTGGCCTTAAACACCTCCAGGGATTGAGGGGGCATCCACAACCTCTTTGGGCAGCCTCTTCCACTGTCTCACCACCCTCACACTGAAGAACACCTTTCTTATCTCCAGCCTAAACCTCCCCTCTTCCAATTTGCCCATGGCAGGGAGATTGGAACTAGATGATCTTTAAGGTCCCTTCCAACCCAAACCATTCTGATTCTTGAGATGTTTTCATCCTTTTAAGCTGTTTCTCATTTTCTTAACCAAGTGTTTAGCCCTTCTCCTTTAACGTGTGCCATTTGAGGAAAAAAAACATAGGGAAGTGACAATTTTGATTTCAAAGTAGAGGCTTATTCCACAGTTCAGAGTTAAAATAAATTAATTGAGCAGAACACCAGAAGCAAACATCCTGATAAGCATTAAGAAGCTCAGGAAATAAAGAGAAATGGAAGTGCTTATTAAGAGATAATGTAATATGATGCTAAGTTTATGTATTAAAAATATGTAGCAAAAAAGAAGTGCTGTTGGAAGCACCTGTAGGATAAGTTAATAATATATACTACATACTTTATCTCTGTAATAAAAGCATCTGTTTCAAATACTGGATTTTGTAGGGCAGAACTGGTGCCTACAGCATGAATGGAGCCAGTAAAAGTGCATGAGTTGTGTTTCTGGAGGCTGCTGGTGCTCTGTGGTGCCAGGCAGTGACTCTCCAGGATGTCCCACTCCCTGGTGCTGTGGGAGTGTGTTCCATCTCTGATGCTCCCACAGGAGCTGGTGCTTCCACCACATCTGTTTCTTGCCTGCACGTGTTCTCTCTGATATTAATCTGATGTTACACAGATAATCACCTCTTAAATGCTTATTCATCTATGCCATTGTGGGGGATTTGTGATACTGACAGTGGAGCTGTATTTTGGGGTAGGGATCAGAATATGGTACAGTTTGTGATGTAGCTGTGGACAAGCTTGTCAGCCATGACAGATTCTTTTTATCTCTGATTTTTTTTGTTCTGTTTACATTAAGTTTTTTGACTCCTGATTCTGGCTGTTCGGTTGAGGTTTGATATGGTGCTTATAGAATCATAGAATGGTTTGGGTTGGAAGGGATCTTAAAGATCACCTAGTTCCCAACTCCCCTGCCATGGGCAGGGACACCTCCCACTACACCAGGTTGCTCAATGCCTCATCCAGCCTGGCCTTAAACAGCTCCAGGGATTGAGGGGGCATCCACAGCCTCTCTGGGCAACCTCTCCCACTGTCTCACCACTCTCACAGTGAAGAACTTCTTTCTTCTCTCCAGCCTAAATCTCCCCTCTTCCAATTTGCATCCATCACAGAATATGAGGGATTGAAAAGGACTCAAGACACCATCTAGTCCAATCCCCCTTCCAGAGCAGGAACATCTAGACTAGTTCACATGGGAAGGCATAGAGACAGGTTTTGAACGTCTCCAGAGAAGGAGCTCCTAGTCCTGCCATCCAGACCCTATTCAAAAGTCCTACCCCAGCCTTTCTGTAGCCCCCTTCAGCTATTGAGAAGCTGCTCTGAAGTCTCCCCTGAGCCTTCTCTTCTCCAGGTTGAAAAACCCCAACTCCTTCAGCCTGTCCTCAGAATGGAGGTGCTCCAGCCCTCTCATCATCTTCATGGCCTCCTCTGGACCTGCTCCAACAGCTCAATGTCCTTCTTATGTTTAGGGCTCCAGAACCGCTTTAAATGCATTTTTGGTATTATTCATTTCAACCCAAACACAATCTGCTGCCCTTACCAAATTTTTACCTCTAAAACAAAGTTTACTTACCACTTCTTTTGTGCAGCTATATACCCCTGAGGTGCAGGTTTGCAGGTAGATCTGCATGGTTTTTTCCACCTTGAGCGTGGGGTTGCCTGTGGTGGGGTTGGTTGTGTGGTGAGTGATGTTTCTTATGTTTTTCTTTTCTCTGTGTCTCAGGTCTGGAGGGTGAACGCCCTGCTCGCCTGACCCGGGGAGAAGCTGACAGGGACACGTACAGACGCAGCGCTGTGCCACGTGAGTGTCCTTTGGGCTGCCATCGGAATTGCAGCCCGACCTTGCTCTTTGTGCAGCTTATCTCCCTGGGAGAGAACTCTCTTTGCTGTTGGCCTCCTTTCAAGAAGAAAAAGGGGGAAAAAATCAGCCTCTTGGTGTCGCTCAGGCATTTCCAAAACAGAGTTCATCTCTTTCATCCCAGTCTCTTCTTGAATTTCCTCATGCTGGCCTGTGGGATTTTCTCTGGGAAGATCTTCTCCATTATCTCTCTGACAGTCTCAACAGCTATTTTATTGTGCTGTATTTGGTCTCCGTTGCAGTAACCTTCCTAAACTTGTTTTTGCAAGGACTTGGGGAGTGAATTCTCTTGGTTATTAACCTCTTCTTCTCTCTGCAGCTGGTGCTGACAAAAAGGCCGAGGCTGGTGCTGGAGCAGCTACTGAATTCCAGTTTGTGAGTATTTGTATTCCAGTTTCTTTTCTTTTCTGGAGGTTTAGGAGAAAGTGCATAGGTCCTTCCTGTGTGGTGCTTTGCCAGCTGGGGTTAGGTATTTGGCTCTGGCCATGTAGCAGAGCTTGGCAACAATTTCCCTTCATGCCCAGCTCCTCTTGCTGCATTCCTATTGGGAAAACTACACCATGGCCTGGTCCCTGCAGTGGGAAGCTGGTGGCAGTGGAGAATCAAGCTGAGGAAATGCAAGATTTTATACTTCAGATATAGAAAAATTTTAGACATGATCCACAGGGCTGGGTTGGATGGGTTGGTTTTATTCCTATCTGCTCATCAGCTTAACTTGTCTCTAACAGATTGGGTTGTGGTGGGGGTGGAGACTTCACAAAGCAGGGCACACCTCAGACTTTCATTCCTCAAAGACAAGTGGCTTTTCCATGATGTTGGTGGTCCTTGCTGCTGTCACTTGCTTCATAAGATGGCTTCTAATTTTTTCCCTTTTCTGTTGCAGAGAGGTGGATTTGGCCGTGGACGTGGTCAGCCTCCTCAGTAGGACCTTCTCCTCATGTTTTCTGTATAATAAAATAAGTGAAAAAGCCACCTGGGTGGTACCATCGTGTCTTCTTTAAATGTGGAATTCACAGGGAGGTGACTCACATCTTTGGCATGTGTAACCACAACAGCTTGTGGTTAGGAACAGGTTGTAGGAAGGGATTTTGCAGGTCTGATGGAGGGTTTTGCTGATGTTTGGAGGTGATTCTTAAGGAGGAATGAGAAGCAGAAGTGCTACAGGCTTTTTCAACTCTGCCCAGCCAGACACTCATTTCTAGTAATTCCCAGCAAGGCAGTAAATCTGGCCTGAGAGACAATTCTATTTTGCAGACAGAAAATTCAGCCAGTTCAGCTGTTTGTCCTGAGGCCCTCTGTGAATCACCCAGCCACAGCAGGCAGGTGAGTGTGTCCTTTATCCCAGGTCTGCAATCACTGGGTTAATTCATGGTGGCTGAAATAAAATGAGCTTTTTGTGGCAGCACCTGCTGCCTGCAGCTGAGCTGGGGCTGAGAGGCACAGGGTCCCTCCCCTGCAGTGTGTGTCCTGCCAGTAGATGTCACCCCACAACTAATAACGGGATGGTTCTAATTGGGAATGGGTTTCTGGAGCCTGATTAGTGGCTTCTTGTTTAGGGCAGCCTTAACATCATACAAGTGCTAGATACTGACCCGAGAGAAAGGAATGTATTCTGGTTCTGGCTTTGTGTGGGGGAAATAGTGAGCATGAGAGTGTTTTCTATTGATTAATTTTATCACTGAGGGAATTGGAAGTGTTGGGAGAGAGCAGGTCTTTCAAATCTTAGTTCTAACTCAGTCATCTATCTCTCTTCAGACTGTTCTGTTCTGGCAGGGGGATTGGACTAGATCGTCTCTTGAGGTCCCTTCCAATCCTTGATGTTCTCTCAACCTGATGGATCCCAGGTGATTTGGTTTAGCCAGGATGCCCTTTACAGCCTTGTTCTTGATGGGAATGGATGTTAGAGCAGCTACTCTGGGTTGTCTGCATTTACTGGAGCTTCTTTATTAAAATCTCTGCTTATTTTACACTGCAGTGCAGCAGTAATGGTGCTGCTTGTTAAAAGTTTATAGTAGTGATTCTGTTTGGGAAGCAGCATTGTGTTTAACTTCACTTGAAATTAAGCAGCTCTTTCACATCACTTGGTGTCCTTCAGCACCTGGCAGTGGCTATGAAACACTAACTGACTTCTGAAAGAACATTTCGTAGATTTATAGAATGGTTTGGGTTGGAAGGGACCTTAAAGATCATCTGGTTCCACACCCTCTGCAATGGGCAGGGGCACCTCCCACTAGATTTGAATTAGATGAGGGAAGATACAAGTGAGCAAATAAAAATTGCTTTTGTTTTGGGGTTGAACAGAAATATGCTCTTGGGGAAGTTTTACCAAATCTCTTATCCCACCGGTGTGTCCAGCCTAAGCTGGAAGCTCCTTAGAGGGTAGAATGAATCTATCCTCATTCTCTCAAAAGCTTTTTAGTGTTCAGGATATGACACATGGGAGTTAATCTCTGGATGGTGCCTCTACTAGCTGCTCTCTAGTGGGATCCACACCTGGAAAAGAGCCTTTTCCTAGGCAAATGGTAGTAGAATCATAGAAAGGTTTGGGTTGGAAGGGACCTTGAAGATCATCTAGTTCCAACCCCTCTGCCATGGGCAGGGACACCTCCCATTACACCAGGTTGCTCAATGCCTCATCCAGCCTGGCCTTAAACACCTCCAGAGATTGAGGGGGCATCCACAGCCTCTCTGGGCAACCTCTTCCAGTGTCTCACCACCCTCACAGCAAAGAACTTCCTTCTATCCACCCTCAATCTCCCCTTTTCCAATTTACATCCATTATTCCTTGTCCTTCCATCACGTACCCCATTAAAAAGTCCTACCCCTGCCTTTCTGTAGCCCCCTTCAGGTATTGAAAAGTCACACTGAGATTCCCTCTGAGCCTCCAGGCTGAACATTCCCTTTAATCTTAATGAATCTTTAATGAATCACAGGGCAGAAGGGGACTGATGTGAAGCGTTTCTGACAGGAGTCACAGAAGATGTTAGAGGCTTCTTGCCTTCCCCTCCATGGCTGCCTGCTGTTGCTGAGCAGAGCTGGTTCTGCTGTCACAAACCCCTCCACTGGGCTTTTCCTGCTGGGCCAGCAGGGATGGAGCTGTGAGCCGCGTAGTGGCATTTAGCGGGGTGGAACTCGATGATCTTTAAGGTCCCTTCCAACCCAAACTATTCTATGATTTACAGCTCAAGGGTGTCCTCACAGCGCCATCAGGGGTCTCACAGCCAGCGCGGTGACATGATGGACCCCACGAAGGCCTGTGGGGAGCCTGTGAGGGGGGCTGGGGGTGACGTCTCCACGATGTGTCTCCATACATACTGAAGCTGTCCCCACCTCGCAGCGAGCCCTCAGAAGCCCGTGATTCCCTCAGAGATGCCTCCCATCCCCGTCCTGTGTCGCGGGGGTACAAAGGGACCCCCCTCCCCTGTGTGTTTGCGCTCCGCCATTGGCGCAACCCC
>VZTY01013707.1:289-12286 GCA_013400935.1 Turnix velox
GACATTTTCCAGTTCTTCAATAGGTTTCCATTTCTGTTGAATTGTTACTAGCTGGAAGAAATTAAAATATTAAAGAGATTAGCAAAATCCCAAAAAGCATTTACTCTGCCCCCGCCCTTCCCCATATCATACATCAGCTTTTTAGTGAAGAAGAATTTCTGGTAACTTTACATTTTCCTTTCATAAAAAAGTGAAATTAGCAACTGATGACATATTTAACAATTTGTTGAACAAAATAACTTAGGAATTAAATAAGTAATAATGTAAAATAATTTTATTTTTTTTCCTCATTAATATTTAAACGTGTATGAACTGGGAAAATAAAGTTATTTGTGCTAGAAAGATATGCTATTTGTACTGACTCTTTTATTTTTATAAATTACCTTTTGAGGCTTGGAAGGATCAACAGTTTCCCAGGGTTCTGGATTTCCACTCTTGTTAATGCTTTAAGAGAAGATAAAGCAAAACAGGTACTCTGTTTTAGCCTGTGATCTGACACATTTTTATTATGTGTAGTCTATCATGAACAGAACTATTCAAATAAGTAACCAGATCCCTGAAACACAAGTTTGAAATGTATGTTTTAACTTTTTGGGTAGAAATCACAGGTGGTTTGCTTTCTCTGCAGCTTCCACAGCACCAAACCAACCAACAGTATTCAAGTACAAAGTGTTGACAAAGGGAAGCAAGCTGAAAAATCCAAACTGAATAAAAGATATAAAGTTAAGGAGATTCTTTGACTGCTAAAATATCTACTCCAATCACTTTAAAGAAAATATAAACATTCATAAAGACTTGGATTTAGGTCAAATTATTAGCCAAGCCATTAAAATATGACCTTACTGTAAGCCATGAAATTTAAATGCTCTTCTTTATATACAAGCCAACAGCCCAGCTGCAATAAGCTGCATGTCACCTCTCTATCTGATAATATGAAAGTCTTCACAAGAACATTTAAAACCTATTACACCTAGAGCAAATTATAATCTATTAAAGGGACTATGCTCCAAATTGATTAATTTATTCAGTCTTTACAGCATGCAGGTGTATCAATCATCACTAGTAGTGTGGAACATCCACATGGATTTTTTTTTCCATGAAATTTTGAGCATCAAGCAACTCTGTAGAAAAAAGGTTAGAGTAAATGCCAAGCAGTAAGTATTTTGCTTACATGACATCAGATTTGCAGAACAGGGAGTAGACAGAAAACGAGAGTGCCCCAACTGCTGCGAAGGACAGGACTCCAACCAGGGGAATGAGCTGCAAGACATGGAACAGAGCTGGGAGTTAAGAGCCGCTGTCCTGGCAACGGAGTCATCAGAAGGGACAAAGAGTGACAAGATGTTAAGGTGTGATAACCTCTTTATCACTGCTCACACCGCCTCACTTTCCACAAATCAATTTCCACGCACCCCTCGCTGCCACGATTCCCTCTATAAGGTGCCAGTCATTGAATGGCACTGGTCTCTCACCCCAAGTGGCTTACTGATGGCAAACTTACTTCTTTTTTTGCTTTGAGTATCTGGAAGAAGCTGGCGTTCAGCCTCATTGCGGCTGCGGACCTGGAACAAACAGCTGACGGTTCCCTCAGCGGGCTCTGCCGCGGGGCCCGGACGTGCAGGGACGGACCGGCAGCGCTGCAGAAAGGCACCAGAGCCGGGCGCTCAGGCCTTATATGCGCCCAGCAGCGCCGGCGGAGGGCGCCTACTGCCGCCTATGTGTCCCGCTGCACCCGCCACCGCCGGCTGCGGCCCCGCGCTCAGCAGCGGCAGCGGACGGAGCGAGAGCGCCCCTCGGCGGAAAAGCGGAGTAACGCACGGCACAGCCGCGCTCAAGGCAGTCGTTAACGTATCACGAAAGCCTAGCTTTTCCCCTTCTCCTTTGTTCGTGCTTCTCCCCCTTTCCGGGAGTCGCCTGAAAGGTAGCGCCTCTACGGAGAGGCGTGGGCAGGGCTGGGTCTTGTCTCAGAGGTCAGCAAGGGGCCCGGTAACCACTACAGGAGCTCCATTTCACTCTGTCCTGCTGCTGCAGCACAACCTTGATCCTGGCCCAGGTTCCCACTACCTGTCACTTCCCAGTATCCCGGTCTGCAAAAAAAGACTCCTTAGGGGGCCTACTCGAGGAGTGTAAACCCGTTTCTCACAATGGAAAGGGAAAGAAGAGGCTGCCTTTGCTGGCTGTCACAAGGATGGGATAACACCATCAGCTCTGTAGGTCCTCTGAGGGACTAAGGTGTGAAGCAACAGCATCTTTAAAAAGAAGGAGCTGACATAGCGTGGGGCTTGCTTCTTTCTACTTAACATTGTGAAAGCTTCTCTGTTTTTTAAAAATGTATTGTGAAGTCTACAAAGAACAATGAATATTTAAATATTCCTGTTACACCACTGCTTGTACTGAAAACTAGGAAATCTACAGTAATACTCAAATGTTATATATTGCTTTTTCCAAGTATCTCATTTACTCATTTCATCAGATGGAGGAGGACTAGACAAAGCAAACAAGACATTAATTTACTCTCCATTTCTGAAGTCACCAATTTTCACAAGAAAAATTTTACTGTATTTCATATACATAGAAAACTACAGTAAATTCAGTACAAAAAAACCAGGAAAGATGTAAGCCAGGGCAAAGTCTTCAAAATATATTTAAAAATACCTAAACCACGTCACTCCTTTTTGACTCAAGAGATCAATTCTCGGTTACAAAATTTTTCATAAAATTCCAAGTCTTTTATGTTCAAGGATGGTCTTACAGTCCTCAAGGATTTTACAAAATGCTCATGTTTCACAACAGTTGCTTCAAGTCCATTCTCTTGCAATGCCAATAAAGCAGCCTTTAAAAGAAAAAGGGAGAGAAGAAATAAATTGAAGTGCTTATCTTTTAAGCTGCAAAGAAGTACTCTAAAAGTACTCTAAAATATTTTCCATGAAACCCAGCCAAAACATCTGAAAAGTACGGTGTAATTTATGGTTATTTAACAATAGATTAATATCAAATAAGAATACTGTAACTTTTTCATTTGCTTTTGTGTCTGGATTAGACAATATCCCTTGATCACTTAAATTTTTGTATTCTCTTCCCAGTCCTTTCTTATGTGAGTTATCTCAAATATTAAATATTTCTCTTTTTTTTCCTCTCTAGGCTTGACAGTACAAACTAATTTCAGCTAAAAATGCTTGCAGTACACAGACCGCAATTCACCCAGATATGAGCTTGGATTAGAAAGGGTCACGTGAAACAAAGCATAGTACAATTCCTTAACTTCTAGTAAATTATCACAGAAAGCCTTTATTCTTATTTAACTAGAGATTTTACTCATTTTATTTATATTTTCATTACAAACTGTGAAAGAATCCACACTACAGATGCCTCAATAATACTGACAAGTTAAATAAGGTTTTTTTTATCATTCAAAGGTTTCATTTACAGTTTATTTCACAGACTAACCGTGAATGTTTCTTACCTCCTTGCACAGATTTTCAATATCAGCTCCAGAGAAGAGATCTGTTAGGGTTGCCACATCCTCTAATGATACATCAGTATCTAATGGAATTCTTTCTGTGCAGATTTTCAAAATGGAAAGCCTCCCCTGTGAGTGGGTACATATTATATAAGAAAATGAAAATAAGACAATAATCCATGCCTCTTCAAAACAGTACAAAATCTGAAGGCAGAACTAAGGAAAATGCAGGACAGTATTTTTGGTGGAAGAGTGAATAAAATGCTATCAACAGAGATAATACTTTTATGGTTATGGGTATCTCATGTATGTCACTTCATGAAAATAGAGTATTTTAGACTGCAGAATCCATATTTGACGTGCTTTGGGTCAATACTCTTTTTTAGGGGGAAGCAAGGCAAGTAGCTACACTGCTCTTGGGAATAGGGCATAAGAATGATTTGAAGAAAGGACATTGAACTCTGGCACTCCCTAAAATACAGTTTGATTTTGTAAATATAGAATTATTCCAGATTTTGTCTGTTTTCTATATGTAATAGTATGACTACATACACCAGTTAAAACAGTATAGCTACATATACCAGTGTCTAAGATACAAATGTAAGTACTCCTTTTTAAAGTTTTTAAAATTTACTCTGAGTTTGGTGACTAATCTTCAGTGAAACACCCATCAACTGTTAAATTGGCATACACCCACTTTGCTCTTAAAGTACAGTATGTTGGCAACTAATATTTCTCCATTTAATATCACATATGGATTTCTGATACCTTCAGATCTGGAGGTGGAATATAGATGATCTTGTCCAGCCTTCCAGGGCGCAGTAAGGCTTCATCCAACATATCTGGTCTATTTGTTGCAGCAACTACCATGAAATCTTTGTTCAAAGTTTCCTGAAACTAAGTAAGAGACAATATAAAAAATTAATGCAACATGGTTAAGACAGATACTAACCAAAGACAAAAGTTAACTACTAGGAAGAGCAAAAAGATGATATATCCTTTCATGTAGGTATTTTTCTTTTGTATTAATACTTTATTCTCCTTAGGTAAAAAAAATGCCTTGTTGCAGGCCAGATTAGGCAAGGAGGAAATACAGTTAGTAGCCACCTTGATGATAAATACGGATTTTTCTTTGATCAGATTGTAACAAAGACCTTTTATATGCATAATTCAGTTTACTGCTTGCTTCAGTCTTCTCACAGATAATATGAAGGACATTTAAATACAGAAAAGATTTAATATTAATGCTGTGAACAACTGACTGAAAAGTTCAGCTGCTAGATTTCCGTTTAAATAAATAATCATACCAGTACTGGTTTTGTATAAAGTATACATAAGACAACAGTGCAACTGAAGTAGTGGAAGTGCTTCGAAACAGCAAGTTCAGGAAAGAAACTGAAAAATCATACAATTAATCTAAAAAATTACCCTACTGTCGAGCAAGAGGATTTCTGTGACAGGAACATCAATTAGTAATGCTCATGAAGGATTTTACAACTAAAAAGTGTTAATGCCATCAAGCTCTGGAACTAGTGACCAGCATTTATCATTCTTTTTATATAGAAAAGGGAACAGAAGTACCTTTTTCTCCTCTTCACTTTGTTCCTGACATTGACCTTCAAGCTGCAGTTTGCTTCCTCTTCTTTCTGTGACTTTCAGCCCAATACCATCCAGCTCATTGAGAAGAACTGAAAGAACCCGCTCTGAGACACCATGTCCAGTTTTGCCCCGTGACCGAGAACCCAAGATAGAATCAATCTCATCTAGGAATATAATTGCTGGAGTATTTGCTCGTGCGTGGCGAAAAACCTGTAATTTGTTTTTTAATTAATGAAGCAAAAATGTTAATACATTCTATCAGGTGAGATGAAATTGTCTATTCACAGACAATTGGTTTTTACTTAACTTCAAAGATACATTCATGAAGAGTCACAGGAACTTTTCTGGCTCACATTTATTCTAAGAGAACCCTGCTTCTCCCTTAATCTTTTTAAATTAACTGAAAACACAATGGTAGAAATACCTTCAAAGTTTAAAACTGGTACAATTTTTGTACATATGTACAGATTCTTAGCTGCTATAACTGTGAATCTGTAAGACCTTGCTACTTAATAATCAAATGTGAGCTTAAACTATCATCTTTTTATTAAGAAAATCTAGGCACAACCATTGCTTCACAAAAATCAAGCAAAAATGACAGAAATTAAAAACTGTACCTGAGATAAAATCTTCTCTGAATCTCCAACATAAGGTGAGAAAAGGTCAGCACCACTTACAGAGAGAAACGAACAGTGACAACTGGTGGCCACAGCCTTCACCAGTGTAGTTTTAGCACACCCTGATGGGCCATAGAGAAGAATTCCCTTGGGACGACACAGGCCCATCCTAGCAAATGCCTGAGGAAATTTCATAGGCCACTCAATACTCTGTCAAAAAATAAAAAAAGGAATGAAGTTTTTAGTAATGAAACTAGAGATTACAGGCAATTAATAAAATTGCTGGACACAGTAATTCCTCTCCTTGGTACAAACATTAATTTGAAATCAGAGAATACTAATTTAGTCTTCATATAATGTTACAGTTCTTACAGTTTCCTCTCTGTTTCAAAAAGGACAAAAGGCAGTCCTGGAGAGAGCCATCTCTGGCTACAAACTCAGGAATGGAATTGTTACCTAGATACAAATTCAGTAATTTTCAACTACTAAAATAACACACCTGTATTTCCATGATGTTACCCTTGATAGCTCATGACTAGAAGATTTCTAACTTACAAACATTGCAGTAATTTAACACAGCATCAAAACGTGTAAAATACAATTTATAAAGAGGTGATTTGTAAGACAATTTCTGTAATGGGGCATGTAATGAGGACACTATTAATTGAAACTACTTGTTTATGCAGATTTATTTAATACATTACCTGTTTTAACTTTAATTTCACATCTTCAAGACCACCAATTTGCTCCCAAGAGACAGGTTTACACTCCGTTAGTCCAACTGTACTTCGAAAAGAGGATGGTTGAATTTTTTTAAAAGCTTCTTGGAAATCTGCCATGTTAATCACTGTTTCAGCTGAATTCTGAAGAAATCCAAATAAAACACATTAACAATATTTTTATGTAATAACTCATAATGATGCATTATTATGCAAATAACTTTATAAAAGGCTAAACACAACTAAGAAGCAAATTTCTGCCCTAACCATTCTGTTTCTATGTAATGCAAATCAGAATACATATACTCTTTAATGTCAAGTTTTTGTATTAAAAAAAATAAATTTAAACAGAAATTAGTGTTTTAGAAGAAAACAGTGTTTTCCCTGAAATTATAGCTTCATTACAATGATCTGCTAAATCAAATGGCTGCTAGTTTGAGGGTTAATACACATCATCTGTTTTGCACAATTCTAAAAAGATAAGGATGAGGATAAAAACTGTCATCAAAGCCTTTCATCCAGACAGGAGAAAACAATCTTTTCTTTGAGAGCTGAAAGGACCAGTGAAGTGGTGGATTCACATTTATAATGCACTTATTTTTCAGTATTTTGATTTTTGAGATTTTCAAGCAAACTGACTATTAATGGGGAAAGGTTGGTACATATATTAATGACATTATTCTTGACTGATTTGCAACCATACCAAAGAGCTGTTGAACACAGCCTGCATAGCAGCTTCTCTGCAGAGTGCTGTGAGGTCAGCTCCAACGTACCCGGTTGTCATTTCTGCCAGTTTGACCAAATCAAGGTCAGTAGAAATGGGCATAGTAGATGTCAGCAACTGCAGGATGGATCTTCTTTGTGTAAGTGTCGGTGTTCCAATAAGAACCTAAAGCAAATACAATAAACAAAGGAAATGAGATAGATATCTTGCAATATTCCTTTTATTTTATACACCTAGGCAAGCAACTTTGATTTATACTGTACTGAAGATTTATACATACTTATACTACAACTAAATAATACTACAAGAAATTCAATATTAGGGCTATACAAGTGACAACTACTTAAAGCATCTTCCATTCACGCTTACTTTCCAAACACAGTGTTTGAGTAAACAGCAGTTCATGAGACACTAGCGTTTTATGTCAGGTAGTGTCCATCAAGTCCTATTTTAAGGTAATTTCAACATAAGACATAACACTGAAACAATTTCCTTTCATCACAAGGACTGAGCTATATTAATGGAAAAGAAAAAAAAATAACAGAAAAAATCACACAGTAGGCCTAGCCTCTGTTACTGACATCTGCTTAGAATTTTTTAAACAACAGGTCACTAGTTCTTTGTCACAATAAACTTTTAAGAAGAAATGCATTAATACTCAATATAGGCCTTAAATCAGAAAAAATTTAACTCTGTAATGCTAAGTGTCTGTAAGCAAAAGAAATTCCTCTAGAACAGGTCCCTGTTTTTATCATAAAGAAGTGTAAAGACTCTCTCTGTCCATTTTCAAATATTTGGAGCTGTTTCCTGAGTAAAACATCCGTTCTACTTCAACAAAACTAAAGAAACATGACACATCTCAGGCCTGTAGAACTCCACTAAGAAACAGGACTAGTAGAGACTAAAAAAACTCAAACTTGAAAAATTATTAATTGCCCTCTCCTGCATCTAAAAGAAAAAAGCAAGCATATGAATAACAGGCTTTGCTTACCTCTCTGTCAAATCTACCAGGCCTTCTCAGCGCAGGGTCTAAGGCATCAGGCCTGTTTGTTGCTGCCATAATGACCATCTGACCCTCACTACCCACACCATCCAGTAGTGTCAGCAACTGAGCAACAACCCGATCTTCAGGAGCATTGTTTGAACCTCCTCGTTTTGGGCATAAAGCGTCAATTTCATCAATAAAGAGAATGGTTGGGCCTTCACAGGACATGTCTCTGCCCTTCTCAAAGACTCTTCGCAAATTTTCTTCACTTTCTCCTGGTCTTGAACCATAGAGGGCTGGGCCACTGATGCAAAGCAGATACGCACCAACTTCTTTGGCTACTGCCTTTACCATAAGGGTTTTCCCTACACCTGGGGGGCCTATTAAAAGCACCCCATTAGGGACAGAAAGCCCCAGCTTCTTGAAAGTTTTTGGGAAGCGGAAAGGCAGATCAATAATTTCTTTCAGAGACTTTTCCACATCATCTAGTCCCGCAATTGCAGCTCTTGCCGTGTCCTCTGCCTGGTGTCTGTACCATTCAAAAGTGACCACCTCCTTAATTTTTATGCTTGTCTGGGGGGTTATGAGTCCAGCTTCATCTGCCACAGAGTCCACCGACAGGATTTCAATACACACCACAGGATTTTCAAGATTTGGGGCAACGGTAACAATGTAATTTAGTGACACATAAATGTTTCTTAGCAGTTCTCGGATGGTCTCCTGCAAGACCGCTCTGGAAGTCGACTTTTTCACGGCAGAGCTCCTCAGGACCACTTTCACTGTCGCCTTTTTTAACCGGCACGGCTTCAGAAGCTGGAGCTGCGCGACACTCAACGTCAGGCCCCGCAGGTCCCCCGCTCTCACACCCGCCGTTCTGCAGCTCAGATCAACCTGCAGGTACCCGTCCGCCAAATCGTGCCTGGGCCAGGCCGTGCAGAGACAGCAGCCATTGGGCAGGGATACCCTCAGCGGGGCGCCGATCCGGGCTCCCAGCAGGGAAAGGGCGGCGGGTCCCACCCTGCACCTCTGGGTGCCTTCATCTCCGGGGTCCAAGGGGAGTAGCTTTAAGGCTGCCACCTCCATCGCCTTCCCTCCGACTCGTCGCGGACCCGTGCGGCTCCTTACTCACCCCGCCTCGGCTTCCGCTCCGGCGGGCCCGTCCCGCCACAGCCGGCCGCGCTGACAGGGGCCACCGCGCCTCAGCCCCGCGCATGCGCTGCAGGGGAGCACGCGCAGTCAGGAAAGGGGAGCGAGCGCCTTCCCTCGCGCCGCCTGAGGCGCTGCTGAGGGCTCCCTGTTCGGGTGAGGCGTCCGTGAGGTGAGCGCGGAGTGTTAGCGATTGAGCTGCCCAGCTCTGAGCCCTCTCTCGTCTTTATATACCTTGGCTGTGAGCCCTCTCTCGTCCTCATATACCCTCTTCCCACAAACGAAACGGATTGAATCACCCTCCTCTTTGCCACTTGTCGCCTTCTCCACCGGGCTGGCCTTGGCGGGTCTCCCTCATGTCGCCTCTTGCCTGTCAGGTTGCCACTTCTTAAACGTTTTCCTCAAAGCTGGATTTCTCCTTTCCATGTCCACTGGCAGGGCCTCCCTCAGCTCAGCGCAGCACTTTCTTTACCAGTGGTTGCTGGCTTCAGATAATTGTAGATGACTATTAAGAAAAATTGAGTTAAGAAGCTGGTTTTACAGGTAATTAGGGCATAGATATTTATTCAGTGATTGGCAGTTCTGTGGTATGTTGTTCTGATAAACGCTGAGTCAGCTTTTAGGAAAGTCAATTTCTTAATAAAGGCCATGAATTATGCAGTACTTTTACAGAAACCTTTCAGGAGATCTACCAGCATTGTGAGATGCAAGATAAAACAATGATCTGTGAACTTTGGTTTCCTTAATTTCTTGCTGCATGTGCCTTCATTGTGAGTACAGTTCCACACGTAGTGAATACACACAAACTTCATTTGAAACCACACAAGTACGTGAATTTGAATCTCAAATATAGCAACACTGCAACCTGTCCAGGATGTATTTTGAGGTTCTCTGTATGAGAAGCATAAGAAATTTTTTTACTGGTGTCCTGTACACAAAATATTTTAATAACACATAAGAACAGAAGCAGGTGGTGTTAACAGAGCCATTTCAGCTAGTTTTAAATGCTGAGTGGGAACTTAGAAGAAGGGTGTATGACTGAGAAGTCTGAAAACCTCCAAGCCTTCTCTTTATGCCCAATTGTGTGCAAAAAGGCCTATAGTCTATTTTCTTTCAATTCACAACCAATTTTTCTCCTTTCAGTGCATATTTTCTGTCCTTTTCTCCTGGTATCTACTTAATGTTTCTTTTCATAACATGTTTTTGTAGTGCATGTGTATGCAAATGCTTATTTGAAGTATGCAGATTATTAGGTGTTTGGTGTGGAACAGATTAATGTCTGTAAAAAAGCATACAGACAAAAGATAATAAGGAGTTTTCATTCTAAGAAGGAGAACATATTTACAAGCCAATGTCTTATAAACACTTTCTCTCATTTTATGTCTTTCCCTCAAAGGTTCTCATAAACACAAGTACCCTCAAGTACATACTTGATTAAACAAAAAAATACTCTGTTTAAAGTGGCAGATTTGTGTTTCAGAGGTTTCCAAACTCTTAAGTGGTAGACACTCTGCTTAGTTTTAAGAAGTTGTGCTTAGGGAGGAAAAGTATGGAAAAGTGAATATTTGAAACAAGCTCTGTGGTTTATGTTCCTATGGTTGTTCCTTGTAACAGATACTTTGTAACATCTGGAAAATCTGATTTCTTATGAGAACGAAAACATCTAGTTTAATCTTGAGTGACAAAACTCCAAACAGCTGTTGGAATTATTGATTTGAGCTTCCATTTGCTATAGTGATACCAAATCTTGGTGATTTTTTTAAGGACATGTTCATGGAAAAGGTAATCCATCTGTTTTTCCAGTGCAGAATTTTCTGTGCTATAGGAAAATGCACATATAATTTTTGAGTGTAAAGAAATTAAAAATTTTCCTGCAACTGAGTAGATCAATGATGTCTAGTTCAGTGTACCGCTTCTGACAGTATTTTCTATGTTACAGTACAACAGTGGAAAATACTCCTCTATTTACATGTCAGAAAAGAGGGAAACAATTTTGGAATACTGTTGAATGTTGTATGTTTAGTTCTAAAGTCTCTTAGAAGTCCAGGACTTGAATTACACGACCTACTGAATGCAGTGTAATTGTAGGTGGAAATGTTTTTGATCTGTTTATGCCTATTTATGTGCAAAGTAAGTTGAGGAAAATAGTACATTTGAATTGCACTTCTTTGACACTAAATAACACTATTTAATGCCACATGCGAGGCTTGGATTTAGTGTTTAGAAATGTCTTCTGCTGGAGTTGCTGTTTTTATTTAAAAGCTTTTAACTGTATTTAAAAAAAAAACCCAGACAAGTTAAGATTACAGGTATCTGTCAAACTGAATAGTAGAGCTCTATATTGGCCATTTTTTAACCTCTTGTTAACACATCTGTAGTAGAAATGTGGTATTATCTGTTGATGACATTTGTTATTGTGGCTTATTTGTTTCATAAGGTATTAACTTCCTAAACTTTTCTCATCTGAAAGTTTTGTTGACTGGTATTTGATGGCTGTTCTCAGCATGGGGAAGGACAGCTGATAAAGCTAATTTCCAAATTCAGTATTTTTAAAATTATTGGCAAGTTAGTCTACTCCTGAACAGATTTTCATACATGCAATTGAATAATTAAGTTCATAGTCATCTAGGTTGGNATTAACCAACACCAAATCTTGATTTTATGCATTCAGTGCCATGTCTGTGTCAGTGCAGAGTATGTCTTGAAAAGGAAGGGGAAAGGAGGGCTGTGACCTCTTTTGGTGACAG
>VZTY01013707.1:12292-22482 GCA_013400935.1 Turnix velox
TTTAAAAAAAAAACCCAGACAAGTTAAGATTACAGGTATCTGTCAAACTGAATAGTAGAGCTCTATATTGGCCATTTTTTAACCTCTTGTTAACACATCTGTAGTAGAAATGTGGTATTATCTGTTGATGACATTTGTTATTGTGGCTTATTTGTTTCATAAGGTATTAACTTCCTAAACTTTTCTCATCTGAAAGTTTTGTTGACTGGTATTTGATGGCTGTTCTCAGCATGGGGAAGGACAGCTGATAAAGCTAATTTCCAAATTCAGTATTTTTAAAATTATTGGCAAGTTAGTCTACTCCTGAACAGATTTTCATACATGCAATTGAATAATTAAGTTCATAGTCATCTAGGTTGGAAGGGACCTTTCAGATCATCTAGTCCAACCATCAGCCCAACTCTGACAAGCCTCATACCTGGACGGGGACTCTAACCCCTGCCCCTCAGATTAGGAGTGTGATGCTCTCCCAACTGAGCTATACATCCAGGTCAAGTTGCACAGCAACACTCTCTTTTCCTTCCTGCTGTCTGTTTATCATAATTCCATGATCAGTTTAGACAGTAAAGGAGAGTATTTCACCCATTATCAACTTCATTATGTAATTCCCGCCCTTTCTTTTGGTAAGAAAAGCATCAGCAAGGCAAGAATGGTGGACTTACTTCGTGTAGTGCTTTTCTAGAAGATTTCTTGTAAGTTAATTAACCAACACCAAATCTTGATTTTATGCATTCAGTGCCATGTCTGTGTCAGTGCAGAGTATGTCTTGAAAAGGAAGGGGAAAGGAGGGCTGTGACCTCTTTTGGTGACAGTTCCAGTTTGTGCCATCACAGTAATTGTGGAAGTGCAGGCAATGGTTTAGGGGAAGTACAAGACAATGTCACCAGCTGGTTTGGCTGGTACCTCCCAGAATAATTTTTGAAGTACAAGGAGAACACTTTTTGTTTTACAGCAGTATAAAGCAGAAATGAAGTACCAATTCAGGGAACACAGTAGTTTTAGGTGGGAAGAGTTAATCTGACAGTATTGATACACACAGCTACATATTTGTTCTATGTATCTATAAACTGCTACTATGTGTAAAACATCCACATAGCAATAATACACTTGGTGTCCACTGTGAAATCTGTTAATATTGCCTGATGTGCAAATCTTGGTCAGCCAATTTTAACTGAACCTTCTTCAATTTTTGACTGTAGTATATTGTTGTAATACTAACTATTCTACTTTAAGACATTGATAATTCAGTTATTTTCAGTATAATGAAGCAGAACCCAAAAAAACACTAAAATTACTTATTGAAATTATGTAGGATTGCCTTTTTTTTGAAGCAAACTGGGGGAACCAAAACCTTATTTATATATTTTAATAGAAGGCATTGCTGAGCTTTGGGATGCATAGCTTCTAATAGCTGTACTCCTGACTAATTTAATAAATCAGACCCCAAAATTAATAATGACAAAATGGCATCTAGTTTAAACTGTCAAAAATTTAAAAATAACATTTTAAACAGTTTTCTTACCATTCACTAGATGGCAGCTGATCTTCAGGAATGGCTGCATTTCTCCTTTCAAATCTGGTAATTCACGGAAGTAGTCATCAGTTCTTGGAGAAATCAGATGGTAATCCAGCTTTGTCTTAACTTTGTTTCTAATATGAATCTGAGAAACCAACACAGTGAGTGTTCAGCTAATTTTCAGTTTCATCACTGTTTCAGCTTTTCATGTAGGGTTTGCAGTTGTTTATTTCTGGAGAGGAATGTTTCTTTATTCTTTTCTTCCATATTTAGTGGATCAGATTAACTTCTTTTTAATGAGAATGTACAATAATGTAATAACATTCTGAAAAGAAAAAGAAATATTTGTGTTGTATGGTTAGGTATACCTATTGGTTTTTGATAGAAACAAATATTGTACAAAATTACCATTTAGTATAATTCACAAAATAAAAATAACTGTGTCTTGTTACAATAATTCCCTGCATATAAAGAAGGTAATAATCTGATTGTACTTTTGATACGTTTGACTACTATTAGTATCAGTAGTGAATTTTTTTATTTAAAACTGCGAGATTAGTAGTGTCTTTAACACAGACTTGTAAAAACATAAATGGATTTGAAAACGTGCCATAATGGTCTATTAACTTAATAACGATAGCTTGAAGTGGGTAGATGGCATGTAGATATTTTAGGGCAGGATTTTACTATTTGTGGAGGTTCTGTGACTGATTACAAATGCTATGTTGTACTTATATTAGATGTTGTGCATTTCAAGCATCAGAGTCTGTTATAACAAAACATCATGGATAAATTGTAAAGACATGCTTGGAGTGGAAAGAGCCTTTGTATGTCTGCATGTCTTTATGGGAGGGCCACCCTCAATGTGTTTACTTGATTTTCTAGTGAACATCCAGTCTCGTATATTTATATGGAAAGAGTTCCCATTGCAGTTGGGAAGAATTTTGCATGTCCAAGGCATGTGAGGTTAGGCTCTGCATTTCTCAGAGTGTGGAAAATTTCTGTCTACTGCCAGAAAGCTGTCACAGAATCAAATGGTAGCGGCTGGAATGTACTTTTGGAGATCATCTGGTCCAACTCCTCTACCAAAGCAGGTTCACCTGGAGCAGGCTGGACAGTAACACATCCAGGTGGGTTTGGAATATCTCCAGAGCAGGAGACTCTAGAGTTTCTCTGGAAAGAATCTTCCAGTGCTCAGTCACCTTCAAAGTTAAGTTTTTCTCATGTTGAGATGAAATTTGTCCTATCCTCGTGACACTTGCCTTTGAGATATTTGTAAATATTGGTGAGATCCCCTCTCAGCTTTCCCTTCTATAGGCTAAGTAGGTCCAGGTCTCTCAGCCTTTCCTCATAATCATCTTTATAGCCCTTTGTGGGTCTCTCTTTAGTAGTAACTTGTCGTTTTTGAACTGGGGAGCTGATAATTTGACACAGGTCTCCAGATGCAAACTCACCAGGACAGAGCAGAGGGGAGGCTACCCATCTTTTATACTAACATATTTCCTCTTAGAAAATCACACAGAGCAGCTACACATATAAATGTATAATTAATACAGAATTGTCTTGCAGCTTTCTAGGGATTTGCTCATTGCTTTCTAGGAATTTTCCCAAATGCTTTCAAGGAATTCCCACTGTGTTTTCTGGGAATTTCCTGTGTGCTTTTGAAGAATTTTCAGGAACTGTCCTTAGTAGGATATTCCTGGTTCTCCCTGCAAGTTTTAATTCCTTGCTTTATGATGATGATGATTTCTAGGAATGTTACATTTTATCTTCTGCTTTCTAGGGTTTTCCTGAGTGTATTACTCTCTGTTTCCTGGTCACCCAGCAATGGTCCCTGTGCTTTCTAGTAATTCTAGGTGCATCCAGGCATCACTCTGTGCTTGATTGGAATTCCCTCTATGCTTCCCAGTATGTCTTTCTAGAAATACTCTCTGTGCTTTGTAGGAACATTCCTACATTCCAGGAATCTGTCCATAACCATCTAAGGATTCTCCTGATGGAATTCCTCCAGAGGAATCCTTGCCATGCCTGCTTTGGAGAGCAGGAGTAAAACTTTAGGTACTTGAATATGAAGCTAGTTATTCTGAGGATCTGTTTTCTCATCTAGAACTTGTCTTGGAAATGTTTAACAGTTTTTTTTTTCATACTTCACTTCCTGACACAACTTTTCATGGTACTTTTTTCTCTCTCTTCCTCTGAATTTGCTTTTTTTCCCTTTTTGGGAGTTTTATGATAGATCACATTCCTTTCTTCAGAGTAACTTCATGACTTCTTCAAACATTCACAAGAGTATTCATGTCAGACTCTCATTTAGATAGTTTTAAAGCAGGACTTTACATATCACTGGGTCTTAACTTGAAAACTTCAGATATGATTATGTAATTTATGATTTTTACTACAAGATGTCTCATCTGCAGACAAATATTTCTAATATAGTGTAACACAAAGACAGTACTGAATCAGAAGGTAACTGAAGTAATGAGTTTTATGTGGAACACCAGTATTACCCCGGATAGCATTACCAGTACTCAGGTAGTCACTTTTTAGGCACTGTGCCAACTTAAATTGACTCCTGATAATCACTTTTTGTATCTGGGTTCAATGTTGTAAGGAAAACAATCTTCTGTCCTTACTTAGAGTACTTTTATGAAATTCAAAATCCATTTTCTTCAGAGAGAAAACCTGTCATGCTCAGCATGCACTGAAAAGGGCTCATTACCTTGCCCTTTCTCTCCTGGGGCCTCCAGCCATACCTGTGCCTGTGAGATCAGGAACTCTATTTAATACCAGGTAAGCACTCACTCTGTAACAGTCTGGCAGCTTTTGTAGGTGGCTCTGTTTTCAGAGCAATCTGTGGTGCAGCTCTGAACCTTGTTTAGGGCTGGTGTCTTGGATTGCTTGTTGATGAAATCTGTTGCTCCAGTTTTGTTTGATGGCCTGGGTTTGTGTTGCTTCAGTACTGCTGGCTTGGGGTTAGGCTTAGGTTTGTCAGCTTTCCCAGCCTTTGTATTAAGTTTTATTACTGGTTTATTATCCCATACAGAGTTGCTGGTCATTGCTGTTCTCTATCAAGACCTTTTTTGATAATTTACAATAATATGGAGCAATGTGTATGTGGGAATTACACTATATGGGTATAGAATATCATGTTATAGATCTCTCTTGATTATCTGTGCTATTGAAGTTCCCAATAAATGGTTTGTTGGTATGCCTGGCTGCTAAAGAGCTCCTGAGTAGACATAGCGTTATATCACATCTTGGTACTTGTTGTAGTTTTCTGTTTGTGTAATTTTATTCAAGCTTTCAAGAACCTCTTGTATCTATACTTACTCTGAAAGTCAGATCCTAAGTGATTTTTCTGTTGCCTTTAGTTGGCTAAGTTACATAAGTTCTTGTCATCTGTAATGGCATAAAGCGGTCTATTTTTTTGTGAACTTTAACTTAATTGAAGTAAAAATATGTCTACTTATATATTGTAATCCTTGTCAGAGAAACAGCTCTGATCAGCAAGGGGGTGGTAGTTTCTGCTTGAAAAGTAATTGGTTGAATTATCTCATTAAATGGAATGCAGAGTACGTTATTCTTTTTTTAATGTAAGAAAACAAACACAGAGTACTACTTGTGATTAAAGTTGCTTATTGCTATCTTTGGAGATGAACTGAAACTTGTGTGATTTCCCCAGTGGTGCGCTGTCCTTATGAAGCATGTTAATAATGCCCTAGCAATTCTTTAGTGTTTATTTATACTTTTTCTACAAGGTTGTATAAAAGCACAAGAAATGAAGTATTAATGTAATTATTCTTCTCTTGGGAGGGAGCAAGTTTGTATGGATTTAATCAAAAGTTGCATCAAGATCATCACTTTGTTTAATCCATGGGTGGAATAATTCTTTACAAACTAGCCAGTTCTATTTTTGAACCACTTTGTAATAATTTCTACTCCTACAAGTTCTGTAACTTTTTGAATGTGTCTGCATGTAAAGTTGAACAAAACTTTTTTCTACTAAAGTTGTCTATTGCTTAATAATTTATAGTAATTTTAACAAGGCTAAAAGATCGATATAATGATAATAAAATGGTGGGTACATGTTTAAACACCATTTAGTGTTTAAAGTAGTTTCTGATGTCTATAGTGCTTTTAAAAATATGTTTCATTGTCTGAAATTCTGCTAGAAAATGATGCTATATTCTGTTGCTTATAGGATTTTCTAAGGGCTTCGATTTTCACTTGTGCAGATTGTCAGGGTCTGCTGCTGCACAAGGTAACTTCCTGCAGTCATGCTTTCTAGAGAAGTACTGCTTAGGTAAGCTCTCCTCTGTGAGTGATTTTTGTACAGTATGAAGAAGTAGTGTGTCTGTTTTCTGTTACTGGATGGTAAGCAGCTAATCTTACTGCAAATATTTATTTGCATTAAAAATGGATATGCTGTGTGTTATTTTTCTTAATAAAACAATGTGTTGGCTGAAAATGTTAATGCATATTCTGTTTGGTTTAAGGATCATTGTACTGAAAAAATGTACCACTGGAAAAACATTTATTCTGTCATTGCTTAGAAATTCAGTTATGAATTAGTTTACTCATTCTTGTTTTGGGGAACAAACTGAAACATCTATTAAACTGAATGAGATTAAAAAGAACTTTTTTCACATAATTTCTACTTTTTTCTTGAAAAAGGAAAACAAGATTTCTAGGATATGATTTAGTTGTGTGTTTGTCTTGTATTAGGCATACTTAGTCATAAGTATAGATGATTAGTTACATTAATCCACATCTTGAAGTAAATTCTTATTGAACAAGCTGAAAATGAGAATTTATTAAGCTGGTGAAGCTGCCATGTGTCCTGTATGGAGATGAGGTCACAGCTATTTGCATCAGAAAGAAAATTAAGCATGCTATGAAGCATGCTGTTTAGAGTAAAATACAAACCAGGAAAACCCCAAACAGCTTATTAGTTGGAGGTATAAGTGCACCTTCAACTTCCTAGGATGACCGAGGTCTTGGCATTACCACTTAACGCTGATAATGTAGGGGAAACAAAAAATTTGACTTCAATTTGGTACCAGTAATTTGATACAGATATACCACATGCAGTGTTAAATCTTGAATTCTGTTACTTGAACTATTGTATTCTGCACTGAGTACAATGTACTTGCTTGTTCTACTATACCAATTGTTTTTCAGGCATCAAATACCCTGCTGTATTAATAGAAGTCATCTGTGCTTGTTAAGAGGAGCAAATAACACTCAAAGTAGAAAGGAGCCAAACAGCAAAAAAGTCAGGAATCTTGGAATGTGTCCTGTGAGGGTAGTGTGAAGTGGGAAAAACAGGAGTTCTTTGAAAAGAAACCTAATTTTTTTTTTTTTTGTCCTTAACAATGCTTGTATTGTAGTGTGACTCGTTCTACAGACATTGGGTTGTTATACACAATAATTTTGTATGTTTTTTTCACATTTATATCCATATCTTATGTTTTAAATAAAGACACAATTGTTCCTTGCAGCAATTGGATTGACTATTTCTCCAAAGACTTCCCAAAGACTCTATGAGTAGTATAATAGTTTTACCCTCTGTCTTTGGGAGGAGCCTTATGCCTTCAGCGCTTCTCCTTCCTAGAGCTAAGATCTTGGAACAGTTATACTCAAATATCAACATTTTTTTCCCTTGTCATCATCCCTAAAAATTAGATTGATTGCTCTATACTTGTTTGTGTTTTCACTTCCGCATTTTTGCTGTTCTCTTTTCTTGCTGCATTGTTTTTACTTCTCACCCTAACCTTTGATTACTGAGCTTACTGATGCAAGTCTGTTATTACTTACAGAGGAAGTGTGAATGATCTCAGAACTGTCAGAAGTTATGTGTCTCAAAATTTTACAATGCAAACTGTTTCAGAAAATGCAATAATCTTTTGAAATATACTAATTTTCAAACATCATCAGTTATGCAATGTCATCCTACTACTGTAATGAAAAGATGGCAGTGAAAATTTTCAGTGGCTGCCTTTCTTAGCTTCTGCTACACCTGACTATGGTAACTGGGAGATCTGGTTGTTTCATGGCTTTTTTTTTTGAAAGATCAGGTTAAAGATTGACACAGAAACAACAATCATATTTTGAGATCTATGGATGTGGTGTGAAGCTCAATAGACTGGGTTTGAATGGAAAGATTATTGCTCATGCAGCTCTGTCATTTAAAGTCTTTGTTTCCATTTGTGGTTTTGGTGCTTGTATCTAACTTTGTAGAATGCATGCTCTTTGAGTATGTGCTTTTTCACTTTGAAGCTAGATACCAAGTAGGGATAATTTTTATCTTTTTCCATTTGCTTCAGTTATGAAGGATGGTGTAATCTGTGCTAGTTTTGTTTCCTGAGTGTTTCACGTAGATGTTATTGCTGTTCCATTGTAAGATCTATTCACTATAAAAGCTTTAAAACAGGGAAATTGACAGGTGCTGTAGTAATCAGTCTGACTAAATTCAATTTTGAGCTGTGTGGCAAGATGGGAGTAGGTGCCGTTTCCCAAGAATGAGGTGATGGGAGAAGAGAAAGTGACCTCAGTTCTTGTCGGAGATTAGATTGAATATTAGGAAAGACTTATACATCAAAAGGGTTTTTTAGTATTGGAACAGGCTGCCCAGAGAAATGGTGGAATTGCCATCCCTGGCATTATTTAAGAGCTTTGTAGGTGGGGTGCTTAGGAGCATGGCTTAGAAGTGACTAGGCAGTGCTAGGTTAATGGTGGCACTTGATCTTAAAGGTTTCTTTCAACCATGATGATTCTATAATTATAGTGATGATTCACAGGTATTTGCTATTGGAGATGTGAAGATCATTACTGTCTAAATATCAGAAATCATACAATTTCTGATTCAAAGTCTGATACCAAACTTAATAATAGCACAAACCTTGGCGTGTGGTAGTTTGTTCTGAAATGAGATCACTTGCAATATTCAGGATCGGGTCTTCAGATGTCCAAAGCTAGAATGTGAATACTCTTGTGAAGTCGTAACATTCTTGTCTAATAGAATTCCTCTTACTTAAAAAATAAAACAACATTCTCAATAGTTATAAACTTTTTGTATTTTAAAAACTCTTTGTATGGGCTCCAAGAGACAAAATCTGTTTTGCAAGTGTTGTGGTTGTGTCTTATTTTGAAAAATTGCTGCCAGGATCTCTTTTTTTACCTAACTGAAATATGTTCTTTCTAACCTCTGTTGGAAGAATTACAAATTCATCCTGTCTGTGAGATCAACTTAGTTAGATGATGCAGATATAATAATTAGATTTTGATCTTAAGGTTAATAGCTTCTTCATTGTAGTAACTAGGCAGTGTTCTACTGATAGTCTATTTTGGAACCTTGACTTCTGCTTTAGGGTTAGAGTCCTAAACCTGTACAGAAGATGATTTGATTCAGGTGTATCCCTTGTTGTTTCAAATTTTCAAACTTAATAGGTATTCATGTGCATGCTATAGCTATCATTAGCAATAGTATGTACTAACTGCGCTTTGGTTAGCACTCCAAAAAAAAAAACAGCAGGGAAGGGGGACTGACTCTTGTGTTTTGACCTATCAAACTAACAGTATGAACTTGGAACAGCTTATTATGTCACCCAAATTGCTGTTGTAACTTGAAAAGCATCATGAATGTCAGTAGCCTAAAGGGAATGTTGTTTTTCCAAAATCTTTCCCCAGGGAGCTTCCTGTCAAGTATAGTTTCAATTGTAATTGAAAGTTATGATTAAAGTTTGTGAAAGATAAAATTATGTAATTAAAAAGCAATAAAACCACTTGTCAGAATCTTACTAATGGTAAACAGCTGTTCGTTATTGTGCTGTACTATGATCTCTGAAGTAACATCAATAAAATAATTAAACTATTGACACTGGTGGAGCTTCATTGAGCTACAACAGGTCCAGTTGTATCTGATAGTGAAGTATGAATATATTCCTTTTTAGACTGCAGTTGGGTTCAACTTAGTTTGTTATAAAGGTGTAGCACTAGGACTATTAAAATTGATGCATTAATGAAAACTTTTTATTTTTACTATCTATTTCTGGTCTATTGAATAAGACAGGCTATTTAGTCAGAAAAAGCTGGATAAGCCATAGTCACTTCCCACAAGTTTAATTAAAATAAGAGGTAGAGTAATAGCCTGCATGTATATCTGAATCACTCATTGGTTTTACTGCTGTCACACCCAGCAAGAGGTTGACAGTTAAGGTTCAAATCTGCAGCATTCTATTTTCTCCATTGATAATAGACAACCCTTTAACAGTAGAAGTAGCTGCTCAGTAGGGGATTGCTTATCACCCAGAGTATGAATTTGGAAAATCTTGTCAGCTTCAATGAGTTGGATGGAAACTTAGCATCCAATCTAGGAAAAACACCTACTTTGCACAGTACAGAATGTAGCTGTTCAGAACATTTTTGCATGATGTTTGTGGAGCCCTACTGTGGAAAAATCATATATGTATTCATTCCTCAAGTTATAGAACCATAGAATCATAGAATAGTTTGGATTGGAAGGGACCTTAAAGATCATAGAGTTCCAACCCCCCTGCCGTAGGCAGGGACACCTCCCACTAGATCAGGCTGGTCCAGCCTGGCCTTAAGCACCTCCAGAGAGGGGGCATCCACAACCTCTCTGGGCAACCTGTTCCAGTGTTTCACCACCCTC
>VZTY01013707.1:23066-47385 GCA_013400935.1 Turnix velox
TCCTGGGTCCTCCTTCTTTCCCTTTTTAAATATGGGGATTATGTTCCCCTTTCTCCAGTCAGTGGGAACTTCACCAGTCTGCCATGACCTTTCAAATATTGACAGACAGTGGTTTGGCAACTTCATCTGCCAGTTCTTTAAGGACCTGTGGGTGAATCTCATTGGGTCCCATAGACTTGTGCACCTCCAATGCACTTGAAATGTTAATGTCTACTGATCACATTAGTTAAAAATGCATTCTTAAAATGAAAAATATTTGCCTTGCTAAAGGCTCTGTTCTAGAATTTGAGATTTTAAGGGGTTTAGCTAGACTGTAAGTTTGTGAATACTCAAAATTTAGTTTCTATATTCTTGTAAATATATTGTCCTCTGTTGGCTTAATTTCTAAAATCTGAAATATCTGAAATATTGCCTTTGTGTTTACAAAAGGAGAAAGAAATAGTCTTCTGAAAAAGTGTTTAAAATTTTCATACACTTCTTCTAAAAGCAGCTAAATCATCTAAAATCATGCAATTAACTGTTAGCAAGACCCTGAATAGAAGAGAGGGAAAGTAAATAGCTAACCGGTACAAATAATGATTTAGCAGCTCAGAACATGACAAGTTCAGGTATTTGGAATGTAGAGTATTACCTTTGAAGATGTGTCCTGGTACCTCACCTGGGGAGTGTAACAATTTGTTCAGTGGTACTATGTATCATTTCTGTTTCATAGTGACAGCTTGGATGATGTTTTGTATGTTGGAAGAAATGCATATTTGCATGAGCTGGAGAACAAGTATGAGACTGAATTTTTAGTGTTTATTTAGTCTCTATTCACTGTAAGTGGTATTATGAATAACTTCAGCTTTTTTAAATTTTATGGAATAAAACTGGTACTAGAATTGTTTTGAAAAACACATCCTCACTTATAGAGTAGAATAATAAGATGAATCAAATGTACATTCTAAAAGTAAATGGAAAGTGGCTTTATTTACAGATATCTATTTCTTCTAAGTAGGAATTTAATAGCTATGATAGCAGTTAAACAAAAGTTACCTTGTAGAAAGTTATATTAAATTAAAATGACCCACAGAATATCTTTATGTATGGACCTGTGCTGCACTTTGCAGTTCTTTCAGCAAACGTGCCTTCTCTGCACCTGCCTTGCAGTGACATCTGCTGGGAGAAGCAGGAAGCTTTTATTGCATTTTCTACATCTTGGAATGAAAGAGCTGAATTCAAAGATTTTTATCCTTTTTTCCTGCTTGTATGTACTTGCCTATGCTGAAATCTGGTGCTACTGATGAGATGTAAATAATAAATAATATTAGAAGGCTTTCTAAGATTAAATTCAAATTAGAATTGTAATTGTTTCTATATGAACAGCCAAATATGAAGAATGGCTGAGGGAGCTGGGTCTCTTTAGCTTGGAGGAGACTGAGGGGTGACCTCACTAATGTCTATAAATATGTGAAGGGTGAGTGTCAGGAGGATGGACCTGGGCTTTTCTCAGTGACCTCTAATGATAGGATTTGGGGCAATGGGTGCAAACTGGAACACAGGAGGTTCCACATAAATATAAACTTTTTCACAGTGAGAGTGATGGAACACTGAAACAGGCTGCCCAGAAAGGTTGTGGAGTCTCCTTCCCTGGAGACATTCAAAACCTGCCTGGATGCCTTGCTGTGTGGCCTGGTCTAGGTGTTCCTGCTGTGGCAAGGGGATTGGACTAGATGATCTCTTGAGGTCCCTTCCAATCCCTGATGTTCTATGATTCTGTGACATATTAAGGACTATTACATACCCAAAATGCTAAACTTGTCATTTAAAATTTTAAATGTCACACTGATTCATGTCTCAAAGGAATGCTTATTCCTTCTGTTTTTACAGGTGACATAGTCTCCATTTCCTTGTAAAATGTGTTTTGTTATTAGAGTTTTGATCTGTGTTTTAAATCCATAGACAGTTAATGCAGTAGCTTCAAGTAAGTATTATGTATCAGGATTAAAAAGAAGTTCATAATTGCAACTTTATTTTCTGTGGGTTTATTTCCTGGCATGTGGTGGTATTTGTGCCAAGTTAAAAATAACATGATTTGAAATGTCAGGGAAAATTTAAGTGATGTAGAATAAAACCTACATTTTCTCTTAGGAGAGCTTCAGAAGTGGAAAATGCTGTTAGACAGTCCGGCAGTGCATGGAGATGCAGACAGAACAAGAAGTTAAACTTAATCCAATCTAATCTGAGATTTCTGGAATCTACATAGAATACAATTAAAGAAAAAATCATTAATTGTATTTATTTTTTTAAATCAAGATAGAAGAACAAGGAAATTATTCTAGAAATGTATAGCATTTGCAGGAAAAACTGATCCATTTATAAAATGAGGTGCTGCTCACCTCAGAAGTGTGTATCTTTTATTATGCAATACTATATAGAGAATAACATTCCTATTATACCACATGTAGAAATCCCTGCAGCAGAGGTACTTTAAGTATTTCAGTGTAGTCTGAAAGGGGATATCTTAGAAACTATGCAGCAGCCTTCTTGAAAGAGATCATATCAGCACTCCTTTTTCAGCTGTACTTGATTCTTAGTGACTTATGGTTGTAATAGTGAGGATTAGTGTTCTCTGAAAGATCTAGTAAATAAACCCATTGATATTATCTGTCATGTTTGTTTTTATATATACATTTTAAAATAGGGGAGATTAAAACTCACAAGATTAGAGCCCTAATGTGCAATGTTAAATTCATAATGTCAGCTAAGTATTTATTTTTATTACTTGAGTCTGTTAGAAAAAGATTACAGCCCTTCTTAAGTATCGCTTAAGATACTTAAGAAGTCTTCACTTAAACAGAACTTCAGGGTTTTTTTCTTGCTGTGTTTTAAGTGAAACAACGTATCCAAGAAGAATTCAGAAGACTTTAAATGTGTATTAGTGAGTAGGAGTTGAAACTGCTTTTTAGATGACCCAGTTGCTGAAGCACACTAAAATCTGGCCTCTTATTTACTTGCTGGTATCTGTTGTATGGCCAAAGCAGATGGACTGCTCGATGCTCAGCATTTTTCTGCTGTCCTCTCTGATGTTTTGCCCTTAATCTTTCACCACTCGTACACCACATGCACCAGACAAAGCATCCATCAGTGCAGTTAGTCATAACCAGACAAGCAAGATGAAAATTCCTGATCTTCAACTCTACTCTATTTGCAAAGTTCTTGCTTATGAACAGATGCTAACAGTTCTGATTCAAATCTTAAATGTCTTTCTGTAGCACACTATGTTGAAATCATGCCGCTGTTATTAGTGACACATGTAATTCACACAGAGCAGTAATGAAAAGCAGCGCAGTCCATTTTGAACTTCGTATGCTGTCATAATTGCAATTATATCTTTTGCATCATACAAGTGAAATTTGAATAAACAGGATCCTTACTGGGAAGAATAATATAGACAATCTCTATTCTTGTACTTCTAGTGTTTCCCAAACATCCTTTCTAGTAGATTTGACAAAACTGGTGACACATTTAATTTTTTGTAGAACACATTTCCTTTTTCATGAACAAAAGGTTCTGTTATTAAATAGTTTGAAAACTGAATAATGCAGAGCTTAGATCCACTGTCCTTATTTAGTAAATAATGTGGGTAGTCCTCAGTCTTCAAAAGCAGCTCTTTATTTGAATCTGTCCATATGTATGTATGCTACAAGTGCATGTGCCCAATCAGTCTAGAATTTTTCCTTTATAGTTTCCTTCTCATTCAATGTATGGAGATAGTGTTGACTTTCCACTCTCTAGTACAGGAATTATCCCATTGTTCAAAGTTTTTTTTTTAATATCTGCTTTTCCTTGAATATTTGCAATGTCTGCATCATCATGATACTACTGGGATAAGAATATGATATCTGTGCTGCAGATTGAAATTCCTAATGATTTATTTTCCCTAGTATTCTGTTCACAGTGGAGTACACAGTAACTTAATAAGTGTGGTTCTTTTGCTAATATTTTGCTAATATTTTTGCCCAATCACACAACATACCCAATCACATACATTTTTCAGTGTAATGAGACTCTTGTGTTCTGAGCATCCACAGTACCTTCCTTTGGATTTCACTAACTGGCTTTATAGTGAGGACATAAGTTGAGAAAAAGGCTACTCCTATCAGTTTCCCTGATGTTTCTCCTTTTTCTTTCTTTTTTTTTTTTAAAGCTCTGAATTAAACTACAGGCATTTTAAATACATTTCAGATTTTTTGTTGGGAACCCTAAAAGATAAAAGGGTGTAATTATATTGCAACTTGTGAATACATTTGACATTTAATTTTTTTCTCTTTCATGTTGAAATTCAGTTTTTTGCTGCCACAGCATAACTTGTTGCTCTTGATCACTTTATTAAAAGCTATTCTCCCAAAAGATATTAAAAACTTTTCTCCCAAAGATAACTATTACTGACTGCTTTGAGTATATTTCTGTAGTAATCTCCTGTAGCTCTTCTGATATGCTAGGACTAATTTTATTTTAGAGCCATTTTGTCTTAAAATAAAAGTATCCAAAATAGGTAGCTCAAAGTTTTTGACTGGAAAGGTTTTCTCAAAGAAGGAAAGCTTAAGTGATGTTCTGCTGTTCTCAAAGCCAGAAGCCTTGTAGAATGCCAGTTGAAGGGGATCTGACATAAAAAAGAAAAGAAGAAAGGTGAGAGGATTCAGTCTGGAATTAATTACTGTACTGGCAGAACTTAAATTGTGTTTTGAAGTATTTTATTCCATTGCTATTTTGTAATTCCTCTAGATTTTTTTCATGTCTTAAAAATGACCATTTGCAGACCTTTTGAGTATTGTACACCTTGGCATTTAGTGTGCACAGAATAGATTCTCTTCTACTAATACCAGATGCCAATACTTTCCTGACTTGCCTTTTTTCAAGCTCAAAGATCCAGGTTGTTCAGTTGCCTTTAAGTATTCCTGCTCTGAGACACATTACATTACTTGCTTTTGTATCAACAGGGCTTGGGTGCTTGGTTCTGTTTTGTCTGTCACTTACATAGTAAGACATTTGATTTGGTGTAAGTTTTTTGCATAGGTTAGGATTTATTGCATTTTTCCTGTGTGACTGTAGGGAAGATAGTGGTTTGGGGAAAGACAGAATCCCTGCACAAATTTACTTGGTACACAGGATGAAGTGCAGGGGGCAAATCTCCAGCTGAGGATCTGCTCATTGGAATCTTGATGATATACAGACAACTTTGTTGATACTTTTGGGTTCTCTTTGATCCAAATTCTTAGCTCGTGAGACATCAACACTTATTTTTCATTTTCAAATCAACTGTTATGTTTTCGCTCTAACTCCTTGACAGCTTTAGGCTGTCTGGTTATGCTATAGCAGGAATGAAAAGAACAATTTTGTCATGGGCAGAATATCAATGGTACTGTCTCCTACTGCTTTTCCTGTTTCTTTTGGATTGAAAGACCTATTTTAATGGTTCATAGGAGGTTGATGGGCCCCCGATATCTTTGAGGTATTAATAATTAACCACAGAAAATATAGCCTGTCATGGAAACTTTGTGGAGAATGGCTTTGTCTTTAAGTGCTGATTTTTCTTATGTATCCTACTCTTTCTATGTTTGAGTAGGTTTGTTAAAAGCAATAGGAGTTATATTCATAATGTGAATTAAAATAAATCCACCAAAAGTGCACTAAGACTTTTTCCTCTTTTACTAGAAAAAAAATAAAAGATTGTTTTGCATAGTTTTAATTTTCTGAGAGTTTAGATACTGGAACATTATAACTTCATAAGCATGCATGAAGTTATTTGCTTATTGCTGCTTTTTTAATAGAATCTTAGCCAAAATAAAATTCAGCAGTAGACAGAAAAAGAATTTAGGAATTGGCCTGCTGCATATATTTAACATATATTCAGTAATTAAAATCTATAAAGCTACTGGAGCTCATCAAGTGCTTGTTACAGAACTTTCAAGTTTAATTTATTTGAATGTACTGTGTAAGCTCTGTGAACAAGGAAGGGATTCTAGTCAGTTGTTCCATTCCACTTAGGATTGAAGAAGGATGACATTCAGAAACTATTGGATATAGTTGGTGCTACAACGAAGTCAAAGTATTATATAATTCCGAAGATTATCGTTAAGTTGATTGACTTACCTCTGTAGGTCATTCCATTAATTTGACTTTACTGCTTCTGACTATGGGTCAGTACACTAGTAGTTAAGATATTTCTACTTGACACTGTATTTTGCTGTCCCTTACCAAAAAGTAACGGATGGTTTGTGTTGAGATATGAATTTCAAGAGCCTATTAATTTCCTGTGTGGAAAAACTCAAAGTATTTGTTATTTCACATGTATGAATACTGATTTTTCTGTTTACTTAGCTATGGTGTCTGACTCTGTTTTCAGTCAGTTTTAGTGATCCAGTGCTCTTCAGGCAGAGCTTCTGTGTAATTTTACATTATAAAGGGAAAATAAGATGTTACAAAACACTTCATAATAAAATTCATGCGTAGACTTTTTAATGTTGGGACAACATTTATCGACAGCTTTCTTAGTAACAGAGATTTAACATATTAATAGCCCGCTTGGTGCCTAACTTGCAATTCCGTCCCTATCACTGCAGAACTTGCAGAGGGAAAAGAGAAAAAAAACAGTGGTCCAGGCTAGTGTTTACACTGAATGTGCTCAAGGTCAGGCTTGCCCGTTTCCAAATGTTATTTATAGCTTCACAAAAAAGACTTTTGATACCTAGCTTTGTCAGCTAGGGAGAGTGGAATATGGAAAGTCTTACGGAATACTGCATAGAAGCCTACTTTTAAAGCTTAATGTTGGTTTTAGATATTTAATGACAGGTTAGCTCATTAATGAATTGATGCAAATAATAAATTTTTCTTGTTTAAAGACACTATTTAACTTTCTTAATTTTATATGATTAAGATAGATGTGGGAGCACCCAAAATATCATGCACAAGAGCTAATACTTTTTAATGGGAATTTAAGGACATTGCCATGTGAAATACTTGCATATACAAAAATCTTTGCTTTACAAAAGAGTTTACACTTTGAAATGTGTAAATTTGATGGGCATCATTTGCAAATCATGGTCATTGTTAATTCTTACAGGTTTGCTGTTTATAGTTGTAACAATTTGTGCATGTGAAGGTCTTATGCTGATTCCTTCCACTGTTAGTTTAGAATGCCTTGAAGGAGCACATTTTCAAAAATGGGAGGCTGCAGTAAAAAGTTTTAACATCATATTTACAAATGTGTTGGACTCATTTGCTTATACCTTATAAGCTTTTAAAAAGCTTCCTTAAGCTAGGCTCTACAGAAGTCAAAGGAAAGCCTTGGTAAATCAATGACTGTTTGCAGATCATGTTCATGTGAGTCTGGATGCTGGCTTTTTTTTGCTTAAGAGATGTCTCCTTCTATTGTAGGAAAATAATTTCAGGATCAAACATAGAGCCATAGCTTTGACTTACCTGACTCTATTTCACAGGTTGTCACAGATACCTGTTGCTAGCAAGTAGCTGGGGTTTTAGCAGTGCTCATTGCTTCCTTTTGAATGTTGCCTGACAGATTTCATGATGACTTTTACTTCAAACCCATGCAGTCCACAGTTCAGTATGTCTTCATACTGATTATGTGGAATAGAAATGCTTAATTTTTCTATTGAGAATATCGTGGTAGCCAAGCTGTTGTTGGGATTAGTTACTCTTAATTGTTGATTTTTGTACTTAACAGATGACCAGTAGATTGTCTAGACAGTGTCATTTAGATGTGAGTTTACTATGATATATAGCATTCATTAGGGTTATGAAGCTGAAGACTGTGGGTCTAAGATTCCATTTAGATTGCTAGTAAAGATTAAAACTTCCATCTTGATCAACTTTTTTTTTTGACCTAAGCTTTGTTCTACAAATTATCTGGAGAATTAATACTGAAGATAATTGCTTCCTACAACTGTTTTCTTTAAACCCTATCCAAAAGCATTAGCACACCTGTAAAATTCAATAAAACTAAGTTAAAGATGCTGCAACTAATATACACTTCTCCATTTAAGATAAAGTGCAGAAGACAATTGCTTCCTACAACTGTTTTCTTTAAACCCTATCCAAAAGCATTAGCACACCTGTAAAATTCAATAAAACTAAGTTAAAGATGCTGCAACTAATATACACTTCTCCATTTAAGATAAAGTGCAGAAGACAATTGCTTCCTACAACTGTTTTCTTTAAACCCTATCCAAAAGCATTAGCACACCTGTAAAATTCAATAAAACTAAGTTAAAGATGCTGCAACTAATATACACTTCTCCATTTAAGATAAAGTGCAGAAGACAATTGCTTCCTACAACTGTTTTCTTTAAACCCTATCCAAAAGCATTAGCACACCTGTAAAATTCAATAAAACTAAGTTAAAGATGCTGCAACTAATATACACTTCTCCATTTAAGATAAAGTGCAGAAGACAATAGAAATGGAAAACTAGTGCATTCTGGATCTAGATGAAAATGCTGCTGTTGAACTCTTTCCAGAACAGCATGTACTTGGACAAGTATTAAAGGCAAATATTGTGCATGTTTAAGCCAAATGACCTAGTACATTGATAGTGCTGAGCATGTTTCACAGTTATACAAATACCTAAACTGTTTTTTTTTCAGTCTGTAAAACAAGTAAATTAGAGTTTAAGCTAAAAGCAAAGCCAGCCTGTCTGCTTTAAGTATTTTTGCTCTAAAATTGACTCCAGTAGCACAGTACTGTTATTACTGTTATAGGAAACCACACCATTAACTCTTAACAATTTCAGGCATCAAGATCTGTGGCATGATCCTCTATTTGATGTCAAAGAACCCCTCAAAGGTGTCTTATACCCACTGTGCCTTTTAGCATGGAAGTCAACAGGCATTCACTTTATTTCGGTTCTTCAATTTTAGGTAATATTTATCAATGAAAAGGGCTTTTTCTACCATTATAATGAATGTCAGTAGAGCAAATCATTGCAAATGCTGGCAACAGGAAATATTTTTCAAGGAAGTGAAAAAGAGCCTATTGTCTCATTTTTACTTTTATTTCATTTATCTACATCTTTCACATTGCTTTGCTTGTATTCACTTCCTTTGTCTGTCAGCCACTATTTTTGCTTTGTGATCTTGCATGCAGGGGTTTTGTAAAATTTTTTTAGTCTACTTGAATCACTGAGGAATCTTGTGGTGGCAGCTTATGCTTATGTCACCACTAACAAAAATGGATAATTCGTATTTCTTTTACAGGAGAATTCTTAATTGAGCACAGTGTCAACATCAGATGATGAATTGAAACATCCATTTTATTATTCTTCAGGTTTTAGACCACTGTAAATTTAAATTATCTGTAACTTAAAACATTGTGAACATTCTCATTTTCAAAAACTGCAGAATGAAAAATGAGTGAGTCTAACAGCTAGTGACATAATTAAACTTCAAACTGTAATTTGTAGTGCTTTTGTCAAAAAAGATACTGTGATCAAATGCCAATATGATCTTGACTCAAGTGTAGCTCCTTAAAACACTTGAGTTGTAACTGTGTGGCCCTGAGAAGAAATAGGAAACAAACCCTTCAGTTTCCACTGTTCTGTCAAGTCCATGAGCATTAGAAATGCATTCTGAAATGTGCCCCAGTACTCTCAATGAAGATTGCTTTTTTACTTCAGATACATTGATTAAACAGTATTTATTTTTTCATCTTCTACACCCATTATATTATCACTTAGTCTTTTGTAGAGGAACAGTAAAAAACTAGGAATTTCTAGTAAAATTTTAAGTTTGGGAACATCTCAGAAGTCCAGGTTATAGCATTGTATTTGTTATATGTCTTGAAATAGCTTTCTGGAACTCTTGCTAACCTTTCATTGTGACAAATTTAGCACAAGTAATATTTATTACACAGATCTGATTTTTTTTTACTCTAAAGATATCTAGTTGCATAGGTCAGAGTTATAGCCATTGGTTTTGTGACTGAGCCAACTAATACATGGTTACTTCTTTCCAGAGACTTGATGCTTCTAGGATACTCCAGACAATACAGCTTTAATATTTAGACTCTTTCACAAAGTTATGCTATGCATTAGTGTGAGATACTGATGCATTCTAAAGTTCTTGTAGTTTGGAATTTGATTCTCTGAGACCAGAAGAGGACATGATACAATTCCTATTGTTCAGTTCTAACTTTAAAATGTTCCCACTTCCATTTATAGCTTTTTGTACCATTAGTCTGACCACAGAAAAAATTTGCTAGGCTCTCCTATGAGCTGTATCTGAAGTGTGTCTACTTTTAACTGTGAAATTGAACAGGTAAACCTTTCTCTAACCGAAGCTGTACCAATGGAAGCAGATATTGGAAGTCTTCACAAATGTATTTAGTACCCTTATTAGTTTTCCATGAGAAAGAGGATTTCAGTGCAGACCATTCAAATGAATGAATTGAACCTGTTTAAGCTTAGTACAGCCTACTTGGGGCTAAATTAACTATGTCTTACAACCTAGTTACATTTAGATGTAATGAAGTTGTGGGATACTGTTTGATCTGTGTTTATTTTCATTCACTCGTTTATTTTGGTAAATGACTTGAAGCAGTCAAGAAAGATGTGACAGGAGTAGCATAAGTGGCATAAGTACATTTTGAAGTTAATTTTGAAGGATTATGGTAATTTTTTACATGTTTAATTTAATTATGTATTATAAGGAATTGACCTGACTCGTAAAAAGATTGAATGAAAAATTCTTTTACACGATTATGAATTCATTGAAGCAAATAGGAACTTTCTAATTGCTTTTGTTTCATTATGTTTGGAATGCTTGTAACTTGAATGAAACATTGTTTTCTTGTGTTTTTAGTCAAAGTTGTTTGATGTTAACTAGGAGGAATTGCAGGGAATATTATGCCCTTTCTTGGAATACAGAAAAGATTTTCTTCTGTTTGCACATTACATTTAATTTATTTCTAAACTCATGCATGTCTTCACAAGCAACAGTTTTATGGAGAGAATATTAAGCTATTACTCTCAAACTTTAAACTGTTTTCAGGACTTCCTAAGTACAGAGGCTATCTGGGACAATAAAAAAGGTCTTTTTGTAATGGTGCGTTTATGGGCTTTTAATAAAAACAAAACATGAGCATGATATCTTGAAAAACTCATTCTTTGTTTTACAAAACAAAAAGGGCTAATTTTGCCTAAGTAACTTACACAATTTTGAAAAAATGCTTTTAACACTGAAACAAATATTTATATTTTTTTTAGCTTCTTATTAGAATGTTGTATGAATTACAGTTCTCAAAGTAAGGGTAATCTAAAAACATCAGAAGCTGCACATACTTTATTTTTCTGGAAGAAAGTACAGTATGTCATTTTGCATTTAATACAGCCCTGCCTGGCAGTTTGATTTTTTGACTGCTGTTGTCATCTGCTTTATGTAACTTATGGCAAGTTTACATATTTTCATGATTGTTACTACTAAATGCTATACTAGTGAAAGGTTTAGGAGTCCTTTACAAGAGAACATCCAACACCATGTGGTCACATTGGCAATTTATTGTGAAATGGAAAAGGAGAAAAATAAAATCTGTTTAGGAAAATATCCGTGCTTTAGTTCTTAATTCTCCTGATAGCATACAGGATGGAGAGTTTATCTTAATTTAAAACAGCTCTCAAAGAATAACTGAAATCAAAGACTTCAGATACAAAACATTATTTTAAAAATAGGATAGCCAAACTCAAGTGTGGATCTTGTAAAGAACTAGTCATAAATCACATTTCTATGATCATTACTGCTGTATTATAATCAATTACTGGGGAGTTTTGTGCTCTTTTAATTGACATGGGTGAGACCATACAATACTTTGTATTGTTACTTTCCTTAACTTGTGAGAGTTCACTGATAATTTTTGCTTTCCTATGGTAAAAGACATATGTACAATGTCTTTTGGGCTATAAATCAGTACAACCTTTTTTATTCTTATTATTCATTTGTGAACTGGCATGTTAGTCATATAATACTTGAGATGAAATCCGCAAGTTCTAGGTTGTAGTCAGCTTGAAGTAGCTGTGAATGGACCCTATTACACTTATCCTACTGTATTATGGAATCAGGTGGTGGTGAGATGTTTAAAATTCTTTTTTTCACATAACATGGGTTAAACAAACCCCTGAATAACTTCTGACACTTATTTCTGTACCAGATAGCCATTATTTACTCTTTAGGTTCTTTTTTAATGTGACAAGGTAGGCTTCCAAAAGTAGTGTTGCTGAGGAGTCAGCTGCTCAGTTTTATCCAGCTCTTCCTCCACAAGATCTTTTAAAGAGTCTTGGTTTTCTTATTACAGCTTACACTGCCTAGTTACTGTAAAATGTGAGGGAACTACAATGATATGTTAAAAGATTGATTAGAGCAGGCAAATAGGGAAATAATAGTTTAAGTAGATCCAAGCAGTATGCTCATTTCACTGCGCTCCAGTTTTGTCTTCCTAGATTGTTATGATAAAAAAAAAAAATCAAAGGAGATTCTTCCAAAGGACTATTTGGTGCACACATGTTTAGGACCATCTCTGAATGCAGTCCTTCAGAAGAATTTCTATGAATGTGAAGAGATGGCAATTTTAAATTTAGGAATGTTACCATCCGGTTTAGCCAGCTACTGCAGAATGGTGTGGGATAAAGCATAAAACTAAAAGCTCTAAAGCTTGTGCTTTATATTAAAATTTGAGCGTTATAAGAGTGGGATATGTAACTGTATCAATCAAACAGACTAAATAATGAATGAAACTTAAAAAATAATCAGATCATTTTGCTAAAAATTCCGACTAATTTTTCTGAATTAGTTACTTATTAAACAGTTATTTGTGAATTACTCTAAGGATTAATCTAAGGAAAATTACAATCAGCTGTGAAACACTTAAAGATTAATGTAGAAAATAACTAACCAGTGACGTGCACAGAACGTAATATATATAGCTCATGATAGAGAATTTTTGTCTAAAGGAAAAAATGTGCCAGGAAAAGAAATGCTTGTGTGATGTCTTGTAGTCTGAAGGGAGATCTTGGGTGACATCTGTGTAACAGTTTTTGTATGAAAGGACTTACTCCCATCAGAATAAAATATGTACTTTGGGTGAAACCAAATACTACTCAGATTGTGTAACGGGCACCATTGAGCTACATAATTTAGTAATCTTATGTTAACTACTGTAGTTCAGTTTTGATATTTTATATTGCGTTTCACTCTTAACCTTTGGGGTGTGTTAATTAAGGACAAATGCTCTGTTAGTTTGGAACCAGATATTTGTATCACCTCTATGTACGTGGGTGGCCTGTGAGTCCACTCTCATCTTTCTGTTCCTGCGAGCTGTAGGTTGCCATCTCTGTTGTTACAGTAGAAGAATTGATTCCAGTTGGCTGTTACAAGTGCTTGCTTTTGTCTTGCATCACATGATGTCCAAGGTGCTGTTAATGGAATCTTTAGAGTATCTTGCCATCTGCTGTACAGTACTATACATTTGCTGGTTTTTCTAAATTTGACCATTGCCTAATTAGGACAATGGAAAAAATTAAACAGAAGTTGAGGAGGGAAAAGAAATGGGACAGCTGAAAAGAATCACTGGCATTCCAATACACTCCTTAAATAAACACAAGCTGTGTCCCATGGTTAAACATGCACTCTACTTGTCTTGAGCTTCAGTTTTCTGTCTGTGGTATACAGTATTTAGCCAGAGGTTCACATCTATTTTTTTTTTTTTATAAACCAGAAATAGTGCTTTATCATAATGCCACTGAGAATGTGGCCTGGCTTTATGCCACAAGTGAGTTATGAGCTCAGTTGTAAGCAGAATACTAGAAATGTGATGATTTTCTTTTTCTCCACTCCTGTCCTATCTTCTTGGAAGTCTGAATATTTCCCTGTGAAAAAGTACTATGAAATGGCTTGATAAAATTTTTCAAAGGACAGGTAACACCATTTCACCATTTCACTCTTAATGCTGTCTGTTAGGTCCCACGAGCAGTTGTTTTGTTGTGATAAACAAACTGTGATATTTCTCTGTAGGATGGGGTAACAATTATCAGGCGAATCTGAAACTTAAGCTTTTATAAGTAATGAGATGTTATTTGCTGTGTGTAATCTTCATTTCAAAGCAAATGTATGGATCTTATTAGCTGGTTTTTGGTTAAATAGTATTTATCTGTGGATTTAATTAGAATTCTGTATTGGTAGTGCATAATGCTGTCATACTTCTCTGAGCCAGCCAAAGTAATGAGCCTCAGAGGTGTTCACTTGAGTTTACATGCATTACATATGTTTTAGTCAAACTTGATTTTTATGATATTGCTTGTCTTCTATTTAGAGGAAGCAACATTATTCCAGAGGGATACACATTGTGTGGGGAAAAAAAAAAAAAAAGCCAGACAAAACCCAAAAATGCCTAGTCATTACTGGTTGTTAGTCTGTCTTCCTTTTCTTTTTTACTTGTGGAGGAGTACCATCACTTTCTCTGCCTTCAAAGCCTTACTTGAATTTCTTCTCTATCTTTCAACTTCTTACATTTAATTTTGTCATGTATCAGGTATGTCAACTTCACTTATATACTCATTGTTTTATTCCAAAAAGACAATTTAAGAAGTTGAAAGTAAGGTTTGCACAGGAACCAAGATGGTCTAAACTACCTTACTAACTGTGGAAGATTAGATTCTTGGACTTGAGATTTAAGGGTTGTGCAAAGATTAGCTGTGATTTGCAGTTTGTGCTATTATAACCCAAAATATTAACTTTGTTAAACTAAATAGGTGCAAAACCCTTGAGTTTCCATACTTAATCCTCTAAGGTTAAGAGGGGGCAGTGTGTGGCCAGGGTATAGCTGCCACCTGTAAAAGGGAACACTGTAGTGGTATGATTGAAACTATGGTGACATGCGCAGTGTGCACACATCTATGATGGCTGGCTTGTTCCTTTAACCTCATACTGTCAATTTACACCTGTGTTTTTACAGTCAGTCTTTCCTTTCCCTTTTTTTTCCCCTTGTGGAGAGTCTCTCACGGACAGTCTCTTTTTCTGTTTTGAAAAAACCCACAAATGTATTTGCGGTCATTACCCTTAATGATCGCCTTCACTTTCTAAGTTTAAGACATACAATTTTCATATGTTATACACTTCTGCCTTATACTTTGAAGAAAGAGAACCATATGTTCTGCTTCAGTGGTAAATCCCAGGGCTTTTTTGTGTGGTTATAAGGAGTGTGTAGATAAGCCATGACAAAATGCCCTCAGCTAAACTACTTCCAGTAAGCAATTATATTAAGCTAAGGAACTGTCTTGGAATTTCATCTTTTTAAGACAACCTAGATTTCTTATTGTTTTTCCAGTGCTTGCTCTGTGGCCATTTTTTGGAGGGAGTGCTAAATGACAATTTCAGAAATACTGAAGGGGACTAAGTGGAGTCTTTGCAAGTTAAACATGCTTTAAAAATTAATAGTATGTAGGACAGAGAGAGTGTGATGAGGAGCTCTATTTGGAGATGTCTAATCATAGTCGTAAATTTTGACCATTTCAAGCATTTAATGACAATGAAGACTTAGCCTTCCTGTTTTCAAATTTCTTAGAGTAGTTATATCCAGAAGAAAAAAATCCTTTAAGAATGGATATTTAATAAGTAAGAAAAAATTATTTTAAAAAAATTTTGCTAGATTCCATAGACTTCCACCAGGGTTTTTCATCTGTCTTTAAGTTCTTTGCTGTTTAGAATTTTCCACTTCTGTTTAGGACACTTTTTAGATCTTAAAAATAGCTATACTGCTCAGACCAATAACCCTCTTGTCTTGCAGAAGCCTCTTTTCAAGGGTCCAACAGCAAAGAACCGTAGAAGAGTATAAAAACTGGGGCAAACATGTAATGATACTGTGTCTTGCTACTTCCCAACAGTGTGCAGCTGAAGGACTGTTGGAAGTTTAAGTGCCAAAGGTTTTGTCTTCAGACTTTCATTATTTTCAGCAGTAAGTTCTACAACTTAAAATGCCTTACTCCTGCTGTCTATGAATTTCTACTGCCTCTTAGTTTTTGCCACTGAATTCATCATGATTTTATAGAATTATTTTCTTTACTCACTAGGCTTTTTCCAGCTGAAAAACCCTAGTCTACTAATTCAGTGTCTGATAAATCAAATTATGATTGTAACACTCTCTTCTGAGATACCAAGAAATAATTAAGAAATGAGTAGGTAGTTTTGATATTAAGGTGAGTTGATCTAGCAGCCAGAAAGAATGAAAAAAGACTTGTCTTCCTTGAATACCTTGAAGCATAGGGGTGTTTTTCTGCCCATGCATAACTCCTGCAACCTGAGAGAGGAACTGGGGAGAAATTCTGACCTGCAGCTGCAATGCATGTTCCAAAAGTTGTATAGAGGTAACTTTAGAAGAGGAAACCACTCCTAATGCTACTGGCACGGCTCCAGAAAAGGGAATCAAGTATTATGTAAAAGCATGAATAATTGTGAAAATACGTTGGTGTTCTGAGCCTTGGGAAATAACCTTTCTATGTCTGTAGGAGATATTTTTCAATAATTGCAGCAATTAAACATTTGATTACGGTATCTAGGATTACACAGTATTGTGAAGCTTTCTTGTGATCACTGGAATGTACAGTTATGTCTACCCAAGTATTTTTTGTGATTTTGGCTCACCTTAGTAAATATAGTTCTCAGGATATTATTGTTTGGGTGTTTTTTTGTCAACAACAACATTGTGACAAGTGCTGAAGTGATCCCAGTGTCAGATGACAAGCCTTTCAAAAGGCTGTTTAACGATTCAGGGGTGATAAAGTCCAGAGAACAGGTTTTATGAGGAGTAACTGAGCAAACTGGTCTTGTTCAGCCCAGGAAAAAGGAGGCTAAGGGGAAAACTTATTGCTCTCTACAAATACCTGGAGGGATGTTGTAGCCAGGTGAGGGTCAGTCTCTTCTCTCAAGTAGCAGGAGGTAGGACAAGAGGAAACAGCTTCAGTTAGTATTTGGGGAGGTTTAGATTGTGCTGAACAAGATACATCACTTCATCTAGAAGCTGCATTCTAGTAATTGTATTCTTTCCCTAAAGTAAGTTGGATGTCCTACCCCCTTATTTGATGAATTTTCTGAAAATGCTATCTAATAAAACAACTTTCACATTCAAAGACAGATAATAATTGTTAAATAGGATTTAAGGAAGATACAGCTATCCCCCACAGCTGTCATAATTATATTTAATAGCCTTATTCTGTGAATCTCACAATTTAGGCTTGTGCTTTCTGAAGTCCTGTTAGGCTTCATACTATACTGCTTCAGTTGTCCATGTTTCATGAGAATTTAAGTTGAATAAATAATTTTGCTCTTCCTGCAGTTTAAAGTTTTCATTGGAATTAACGTGACTGTGCCAGGAAAGAGTTACATCATTTCGTAAAGTTTTTGTTAAATTATATATTTGCTTATTAATTGGTTACTTGCACTTTTAAAATGGCTCTCCCAAGACAAATGCCTTTTGTATAAAGCAGCTGCTCAGGATTAATGTCATTTCAATGTCTCAAGCTCTAGGAAAAGGATAGATGAGTAAAGCACAACCTCAAATGTCAATGAGCTGTTGCAACAGAAGTCTTTTGTGAATGATCAAACCACCTTTGTCAGTTTAGGAGTAAGAAAGCCAGTAATAATATAGTGCTTTATCAGTGGCTTCCTTTTTAAAAATAGAACTATCCTAATGTGTCACGGTGATGAACAGGAACTATTTGGACTTGATTTGCAATAGCAAGAATGATAATTGTCAGCTAAGCATCTTTTTTGACAATTAGGATCATTGACAGTCAGTTTCCTTACTCTAGACTGCAGTATGGAAGAGACATGCAGGCAATCAATTTCTGAGCAAAATAACTTGTGTAATGTATCTGTATTGAAGTTTTATGTTACTGCCACTTAATGAATTATTCAGGACTCCCTCAGTATCCATTGAAATTTTTTTTGTAAGGGTAGTTGAAACATGAGAGAATGGAGGAAGTAAAAATTAGTGGCTATCTTTGAGATGGAGAAGAAGGCAGCTTTGTTTGAGTTCCTGTAAAGGCAATGTTGCCACAAATGACTGAAGTATTTGTAAAAATGTGAAAAATTAGATGATTAACAGCCAGAACAAATTTGTCATAGGGAAATTATACTAAACTACCTAAATTACTGTCTCTAGTTCGCTTATTTGGCCTTGTGTCTAGAGGACACTTGGTTTGGCATGTATGTTGACTATGAGCTTTTGATTGAGTTCTCACAAGAAGACTTTAATTTAATCTTGATGCCTCTAGTTTAAGGTGGATAATGGTCTGTTTTGTAGAAGCATTTGGAGTTGGGAATAATTTCTTAATATGAAAGTAATTTGTAGTACATAAGAATGCAAGTTAATATTTCAGGTTTAGCATAACTATTTCATCTCAATACTGAAAGGAAAAATTAACTTCAACATTTGCTATGAAATCTGTATACTTGTTTGTATATGTAATCTGTATGCTTAGAATATTTTGAAAGTCTAAATTATTTTTGTAAAAAAATTAACTTTCTACAGTTGATTTTCATTAAATACATCAATAACAACTCAGAAGTTAGATTGTACAATCTAAAATACAGGATGTGGTGATGTTGTAATGAGGCATTATTTATCTGTCTTGGGAAAGTCTGAGAATAAGCCTTACTCAATGCAATTTTTTTTTTTTTAAAACAAAACATAATCCTTTGTTTTACGTCATAGGTTAAGTGTTTCATTTATTGCTGCAAAGCAGATTGATTTCAGAAGATTTCATTTTTAAGTGACTGAGTAATGTACTGTAAGCATGCATGCTTAAGGATTTCCCCTAAAAATCATTCTGTTTGTGTGGTTTCTGGTGATCATTATGAAGAAATATTGTTCTAGAAAGAAGCTGCTCATAGATTATTTTTGGGGAAGTGTGCATTAAGGATCGTAAATGTCAGGACATTTGTATTATAGCAGTATTGTTTTTACATATATTTCTTTCAAATTAGCATGGATCATAGAATATTGATTTTTCTCCCATTTATTAGTGTTTGGGTCCCCTTTATGCAGATGTATTTTCTCATGGTGTTTCTCCATATATTTGCCCTCTTCCTAAAAAGAAGTCTGAGGTCAAATGGTAGCACCTTGTGAAAATGTTTCTTTCTGACTCGGAGAAAGTAATTGAACTGATTCTGGCTATTCATCTAAAATTTAAGTATTTAGAATTAGTAAGATTCAATTCCACTCATGAGCAGTTCAAGCTGGGCACTTGGAAAATAAGACTTACTGACTGATGGTTGTAGCCTAAAATCTGAAGGCACTGAAGGAGGAAATCAGTATTATTTTGTAGTTAGTCTGTGAAAGACTTCGCTCTTTAGATTTATTTGAAGGATGCTGCCTATATACAAATGTGGTAGTGTTGGTGTGCTGAAAGAACACAGGCACCTTGTACATTTCTTCAGAAAGAAAATGAGAGTGGAATTTTGATGAAAGCTGCTACTGATTTTACTGGACCAGCAAGGAAAGAACTTGGCTGATGTATATGATCACAGTTTTCAGGTAGAAAGGGATTGTATAAGATCATTTAAAAAATAGAATTGTGGATTCAGAGAAATAGTTAAAGGCATTTTTAGTGTTAGAGCTCTGACCAAAGGAAAATAATGGTATATTTAAGAGCCCACTATTGCGGTTTCTTTATATTGTCAGCCTTGAAGTTCATTCAGATGCCATGATGTGAATTGGAACACAAAAGGCAAAACTGACACTAAAGGAAAAATTAACGAGTATAGGAAACTTGTGCTCAGGTTTTTTCCCCACTATCAGTTAATGTGCAGGTGATGGCTGAGGGAACTAACTACCTGATAGAACAGAAAGATGAAGTATCAATAAATAAAATCTGCTAAATCTCCAGGGAAATTAAGACAGTAAACAGAGCTGTAGGAACTCTGTGGCACAGAGGAGTTGGTATTCTGCGACAAATACAAGATGAACCCATGGAGTGCGCTATTTTGTAAGCTTTTATAAGAGCTTGTTTACTTAAAGCCCAGTTGGATTGGATACTTATTGTATTTCAACTCCTAATGAGGATAAGATTAAGTTCTGAATATCCCTGATGAACATGAATGTATACATGCACTTTGAAGAACACTGCTGATCTACAGAGATTTTTTTTTTGACTAATGAATCATAGAATGTTTTGGATTAGAAAAGACCTCTAAAAGTCATCTAGTTCACCCTCATGCAATGAGCAGGGTTATCTTTCAATAGAAGACTAAGTAGGAAAGGTCTCAGGGCCTGTCTTTTTAAGAGGGGTGTTCCAGCCCTGAACATTTTTTTGGTCCTCCTGTTCTTGTCCTACCAGGTCTATGTCTTTCCTGTGCTTATAGCTCCAGAGATGGATACAGTACTTTTGGGTGGTGTCTCATAAAAGAGCAGAGAGGGTAGAATTACCTCCCTGAGCCTGCTGGCCACACTTCTTTTAATGGGGCTCAGGGTACACTTTGAGACAGCTTACATCCAATTTTTTACACACTGATATCCCCAGGTCCTCTTTCACCGTGGTGCTCAATTCGTTTCCCTGTAGGTAATGATACTGGGGTTTATGCCAAACTGTAATAGCAAGGATTTATTTTGTGTAATGCTGAAGAATTTATAGCTCCCAGGGCTGCATTTTTTCACTGGTCTGACATGGATTCATCTTTGTATTTAATTCTTTGCATGTAAGGATCTGGTTTCTAAAGTGACTAGAGCCTACTTTCTGCTCCATTAGTGATGCAGGCTGCCTTTAAGACTTGTCTGTGCTATTCCAGAAGATCATCTGAAGTTATGTTGGACTGAAATGATGATTCTGACACCATCTTATCACTAAGATGCTAATAAAGAGAGGATAAGTGTGTCTGTTTCCTAAATGTCATGCTGCCCCCTAAGGAGCAATGTATCTGGTGTTAGTTAAACAGCCATTTGGCCACTGTAATAGTTGTAGCTGGGAAACAGTGTTGTGTGTACTAAGACCAAGATTAGGAATTCTCTATGGTGATATCACACCATCCTTTTGTATCTTTTTTTTTTTTAAATTTATTTATTCCTTGGATCAAGCTCTTTTCTGCATTATTTGGTTATCACTGTGATATTGCAATAATCTTCCCTGCACTTTGACCTGATTTATTTGGTATTTCTCAACTACAAATGCATCACTACAAAGTTCCAAGCAATGTTTTTTGTAATTAAACTGTTTCCAGTTTACTTTACTTTGCTTACATTATCTGGTTAGGCAATCATCATCTGGAACATAATGAAATAATCTAAACTACTGTTCTTTTAAGAATAAACTAAACAATAATTAATATGCCATTGTTTCCTAGGAACATTCTTCAAACATTTCAGTGAAAAAGTTGAGAAGGCATGAAGTGAAATCAACAGAGTATGGAAGTTGTGTTGTTGCATTCAAAATGCTTAGAGAATATTAGAGAGTTAAATAAAATGTAAAAGCATAAAAGATTTCCCATGAAATCTTCCTTTCCCATGAAAGGAAACCTCTAAAGCAAAAGTTTAATGAATCATGTTTGGAATATTATTCATGTGTGGTTCTTGTTCCTAAAATGAAATGAGCTAGACCTATGCAAAGCTGTTATATGAAGAATGTATGCTTTCATGTATGCATATGTCTATGTAACTTTTTAATTCTGTCTATTGATTAAACATTAGACATAATAAAATTAACCTAGCATATGTACTTCAACAGTGTGACAGCAGTATTTTTTACTGTAAACAGTGAAGGACATTTGAAAAGCAGGCTGAATATACAAAATATGGTTGCTGTAAATCTCACTGCCACTGGTACACCCTCCTAGCTGATCTTGAGATTCCTTCCCTAATCATGTGAGTAGTTGAAATTAGATTTGTAGACATTTTTTATAATGTCTATCGCTTAATCTTTTTTCCTAAATGAGATCTTTAAACCTCTACTACAAATAGTGACAACTTCCCCCCCCAAACCAAATTAAAATTAACCCCAACAGCAAGAAATAGACTGACTTCTCTAAATCAGACTGCAAAAGGCATTTCATACTTCATATTTCTGTATTTAGAATAGACTTTATAGACTGTCATAGTTGAGAAGATGGTGCTTTCTTTTGTTGGATACTCATATGTAAATGAGTTATAAATGTTCAATGCATTACTCTATATACTTTCAATATATTTGCCTTCCCATTGAAAGCAATGGCAAAATCCTATTGACTACCTTGGTAAAATGTTAGATGTCAGTGTTCAGCTAGAATGAAAATATGTTTTTAAAATGCCCATTTTTTTCACAAGTCTTTAATTGAATTTCCTGCGGTTTTTTGACTATGAACTTTTTAATGAAGGTAATTTTTTTTAAATGAATTCCTAAAAAACTGTTAGTATACTCTGTAGACAGCTATGGAAAAATTGTGCTAAGTGGCTAACCCTGAATAGCCACTATTTTTAAAAAGTAGATCTCAAGGCATATTGCAAAAAAATACTGCTTTACTCAATGAGCTTGGGCCTAGAAAGAGGTAAGTGTATATCATGTAATTTAAAATTTTTCCATAACCTGATGGTGTTTCTTTTGAATATAAAATAATATAAGGATGTGGTTTAGGTTGCTCCCAACTTTATCCAGACTGAAATTTTAATTTTCCAGAGGGGTTTGACTTAGATGCACCAAATGCTTCTTGTGAAGGACTTTGAGTGTCTGATGCATGAATTGTGTCAAAAAGAAAGAACTCCAAAGAAATCAAAATATCTGAGATATATGTGGAATAAAAAAATGAGGGATTTTACTACAAGAAGAGTGAATGTAAATGAAGAAGGAAGAAGCTACTGAAAAAAAATGCCAAAGGCCAATAGTATGATGTGCTATTTGGGAGGCTCACTACATTGAGACAGCTACAGAACATTGCAAACTAAAAGAATTGTACAAATGATATTTCAGGAATTTAGTTGTCTGTCTTGTCTTTCCTAATGGGAGAACATAAGACCTGTGTGTACAGCAAAGGTACCTAATTAATGAATTTACTGACCTGCAGAAAAGAGCATGACTGTAACTAAATATTGTACATGTATACTGGCTCATATTCTTAATGAGGTTGTAGGAAGCTTGCTTGCTTTAGGGCATGATTATTCAAAACTATTTACAGTACTAGAAGGTCCAGAAACATGAAATTCATAAATATTCCCGTGGTTTTGCTCATGGCACCTAAAAAATGTAATCAGTTAACCTATTTAATATGCATTCTCTTTAAAACCAAAAATAAAGACAATTATCTGAATTCTTCAAAAGCAGTGGTAGTTTCCTTTCATTGTTCTTTCTGCTGTACAAGTGAAGGGCTTATAGTTACCCTGTGCTGAAGTTAATTATTCTCAGGCACGTTTTCCTCATTTGAATGTATTTTCTACAAGCTCATTCACTGATTGCCTGACTGTAGTCCATAGTAATACCCAGTGCATGTAAGATGACTTGGTAAAATCACTGGTTGCAAACAATTCCTCTCTTACTGAGCAACCAGTCTGCAAAGTATTAAGACTGTTCTTACACATTAAAAAAATGAATGCAAATTAGAACAGTATGCATGACCATAAATAAAAGAATCTAAGGGTAGAAAAATTACTGTGATATAAATCTTTCCTTGTATTTGTATAATTCCATTAGCTATATGGAGTAGAATAGATTATAGGCTAGGCACTTGCAGAAACCATGTCTTCTCCATTAGGGTGTTACTTGGATCTTACACTGGAGATATTTTGTGCTTACTGCATTCCTTCTCCCTAATCCCTGCCCTGTGCCCATTTACTCTAGGAAGTTTTCCTTTACCTGCTACTTACTAACAAAGTAACTGAGATACTGCAGGTCTATTCTGTATAGTAATTGCTGATAGTAATTTCTACCTTCCTGCTGAAGGACAGGGAAAAGCTGCTAGTTTGAATGTACCTAAAGCATATTTTCTTTCTCCAGAATTTGATTGTTTCTCTTTCCAGTATTGTGACATAAAGCTGCTATTTTCTGTAGCAGTTTATGTAGAAAGGTTTCACTTTAATTAAAAAGGAAAGTATTTTCTTCTATTTTTATCTTAATCACCTGAAAATAGCATGCAAAAATATGCAGGATGGAACTGAGGTTGTTCCATTGAACTTGTGATACTTTTCACTGTAGAATTGTAAGTAGGAGGACCCAGGAAACTACAGGCCAGTCAGTCTCACCTCTGTGCCTGGCAAAGTCATGGAGCAGATCCTCCTAAAAGGGTTGCAAAAATACATGGAGGGTGACACAGAGGTGATTGGA
>VZTY01013707.1:48078-165219 GCA_013400935.1 Turnix velox
TCAGTACCTGAGGGGGTCCTACAGAAAGGCAGGGGAAGGAATTTTTAACATAATATCGGATGGGAGAACTAGAAACAACGGATGGAAATTGGAGGGGGGTAGATTTAGACTTGACATAAGAAAGAAATTCTTTACAGTGAGGGTGGTGAAATACTGGAACAGGTTGCCCAGAGAGGTTGTGGATGCCCCCTCTCTGGAGGTGTTCAAGACTAGGCTGGACAAGGCACTGGGCAGCCTGGTCTAGTGGGAGGTATCCCTGCCTATGGCAGGGGGGTTGGAACTCGATGATCTTTAAGGTCCCTTCCAACCCAAACTATTCTATGATTCTATGATTCTAGTGGCAGTTACTTCTCCATTGTTACTTAAAGTTATTCCCATCTCTGTTCTAATGCTCTGTGCATATCTGTTAAGCAAATTGCACTCTACTAAATTACTTTTCTCTGCTATGTGTATCTGCTTGGTCTGTGTAATCTCTTGTAGAATGCCTTCTGGCATTGAACTAACAGCACATGTTGAAGCAAGCATGTTTTACTTGTATGTGTTACTAGTAATTAGTTCAGGCTATCCCAAGTTAATTGTGGTGCCTACTAAGTTTTTAATGAGGTGTATGCAGTCAGATGCTTGATTTTGTGTAGTATTTAAGAAAAATAGTGTTGCAGAAAAATACCTTTTGTGAAATGATGTGGGTATGAGCGTTGTGAAATTTCTGATTATTTGATTGCTCTTTTCTAACTAGTCCATTCTGGGCCTAAGAATCACGTCTACTCAATGTTTGTGAAAACACTCCTGTTGAATTGGACAGGCAAAGTTCTTGAATGAAACTGATGGTTCATTTTTCAAGGCATCTTCCTGATTTTCGAAGTGTACTACTTTGACAGTATTGGGTTTTGGTGATAATCTGAAGGATCAAGCCATCAAGATAAGCCTGAGTAGTTGAGGGAAGCAGTATGTAGCCCTTCTGTCCCTAGAACATTGTTTTGAAAGCAGAGGCAAAATTTGGGGGGGATATGTAGTCCTTGAACCAGGGCTTAGCACAGTCAAGGGAAATCTTCCTGTCTGCAAGGGATAGTGAGGCCTTCATCCTTCTGTGGATCACAGTCATGTTTAGAATGGATATATATGTACAATCAGGCATATGTATATGTATTTCTTATAAAATGTTTACATGCATGTATATGCTAATGGAGAAGAGACATGTTTCTTAATCTGCTTCACAAAATGACTTCATTTCTTTATTAACAAAAAACGATTTATTCATACACAAGCCAGGAAAAACAAAGTGTCCTTTCCTAATCCTGCAGTTTTGTTATTGGCTTTCCCACCTCATGTGTGAGTGGAATTGAGGTTGTCACCTCATTGTGGTCAGTTCCACACCTTTTTCAGAGTAAACGGCATGCAAACTTGTATAAGCAGCATGTGAGCCAAGGCCCTTTTATAAACCGAACTTTAATTTGTTATTGTTTTGGCATCTATGAATGTGTGTGTGAGACCATGTGGGCTGGCTATGGAAGGCACACTATAAAAGCTAACAGTGGAATGTTCATCTGGAGATGTTCTGTGTTATTTATGAAAACTTGGGGCCCAATCCTGCCACCTTCTCTCACGCTAACTATCCCACTAAGGTCAGCCAGTGATTGTACCTCTTTTGGTATTACTTATGCACATAAAAATTTACTAGATTTTATATATGGATGGATTTTTTGACCTTCATGAGGGAATTAGATGAACTGTTGATATCCATTGGATGTTCAATGCAGCCTGTGCCTTTGGAATTAAATAAAATCTAAGTTGGTATGAACTAGGGAGTAAAGTCTTTCTATTTGGTTATATCTTTTATAGGAGATCATTATCAGGACCTGGTTGTGGGGACAACTGAAGAAATGCAAAGGTGAGAAGTGGGTTGCAGACCCTCCTCTTCTTGTCCAGTCCTTGATACAACAAGGAACAAAAAACATTAATGGAACATAAAGCTGACAAGCAAAATTATTAGAGAGCAATGCAAAGAAGCTGGAGCGGTAATTAATACTGTGAAAACTTTTTGGCTCAGATACTGTTTTAAAGGTAAGTTGATAATTTGATGTGAATAACATAACCATATTTATTCTGAATACCCAAAATGTCTTTCCATAATTGTACCAAGTTAGTTGAATTACCTATAGTATAAAATCAGTATAAATCAGGAAGTAGATGTAGCTTTAGATATTTACAGTAAAAGAATGGATATTATGTATGCCAACGCTGTAAACTTCAATTAAATTTCTTTTGTGTTAGAGATCTTCTTTTATGTGTGTCCTAGACCATTATTTTAGTAACACTGTCTAATGTTTAATCACTTGTGTGGCTGGGAGAGTTCTGGTCACTTAATGCAAGTTAATCTTGGTCTACTTTTCTTTAGTATTGCTACTCCTAGAGCCTCAATCCTGACATCAGGGACTGTTATATCTGTATGTAGTATAGTGAACGTATTGAGACCATAGCAGAGGGCAGCACAAAGGAACGTTCTGTATGACTGTTTGAAGCTGAATCTTATATTCGACTTCATGCTAGCTTAAATTATCCCTATGTTTAATTAAACAAGGAGGATATAATTTATGTCCAGGCTAAAATGATGACCTATAAAAGATCAAAATGAAGATCAGGACGAAAATTTACATAATGCAAACCTACAGTTCCAGTAATGGATGAAGTTGCCTCCGGATATGATGCCTTTAGCATCATGGCCAATGTGTGCAGAGTTATTACTGGAGGATAACTGCAATGCTGGTCTGTTGGTATGCCAGACTCTACTGGGCTATTGTTTCTTCTGCTGTTCTACAGTTATAATTATCTCAGAAGGGAGGAAAGAGCAATGCTGTCAGTTTCTAGAACTTACTTTCCAGCTGGTCACTGCAAGAGGAAGAGCCAGCTGAAATACTGTCTATATGAAGTAAACACGGATCTAACAAAGAATGGTTTTCCTCACCAGTTGGGACAAACAGCACAACCCAAAGAAGGGAGTGAGAAAGGAATTCAATTAACTAAATCTGTGTCAGCTAGATGTGAGTGTCAGTTTAGAAATCACAGATATTTGAGTTTCAGGAATAATCAGTTTTTTTGCTCCTGCTTTAAACAAGCAGTCCTAAAGAAATGTTTTTGACCACATTTCTGAAAAGATAGAACATTTTTTAGGACTCATGTATGTTTTCTTTTTTTCTGCTGCTTAAGCATCACTTCTTCTAAAATACACTATATGTACCCTTTCTAAGAATGATAGATAGCTATTAGAGATATAAAACTAAATTGACTTTAGTAAATCCATTGAGACATATGGTAAAAAATTCCATTGACAGCATGATAAATGCATTGTATATTTGGCATAAGTTTAGCATACCACTTTTTATTACTTTTCCATTATATTTTCTCACATAAGCAGCAGTACAATATAAGGTGGTTTGCAAAGGAAAGTGTGAAGTGATCACAACATGCAAACAGGATTGTTTTCAGCTTGAAGTGGAACCTATAATCCTGTCTTTGAAGTTGCTGTGTTTATTTTGAGGCCTGGCTTTGGGAGTCAGTATGAACTGGTTGAAAGAATCTCTTACCCTTCCTAAACCTGCTGTTTCTGACAAATAAAGATGCAGATTTCTCCCTGCTACTTTTGTACTCTGGCTCCCCATGTAGTACCACATTTCATTACTGACCAGTAAAGTCTAGTTGTCATTTAGTATAAGACACATTTTGAAACAATTCAGATTTGGACTTAATTTCAAAGCCATTTAGATTTCTATAAGGAACTCATTTAAAAAAAGCCACACCAAAACACAGACAACTAGCTTAAATACTGAACCAATTATTTATGAACATAGGCTGCATACTGAAATGGTTTAAAACTTGAACCAGTTCATCTCAAGCAGAATCAATTTGCTAAAGATATCAAATGCGTAAGTGCTTCAATGAACAAGACATTTTCCCTGCCACTTGCTGCTTGGCACTGATGTTTTATTTAGAAATCATCTGAAAACAGTTTTTTATATCACTGCTTATGATATAATAGCATTCCTCTGTGGAGGTAAAGAGTGAATGTAGTCCTCTGTTTTCCACATCATGCTTAACATGCTGTAGCAAAGTAATTTTATGCATTTCTTTACTACTCTATGTATATCCAAAAAAGTTTAAATGCTCTTTCATAGCAAGAAGGATCCTTGGGCCAGTCATGCTTAGCTATTAACATCCTGTATGCAAAACAGACAACCCTTCCTGGGCTTTTTAATTCCTCAAAACATGTTCAGGAGTTGGATATCTAAGTGTCTTCAGAATCAGGAACAACAGACTAACTTTTAATGTTAAACTGCTGACAAATCTATATTTTAATGCATGACTCCATGAGTTCTTTATCATGGTTATATCTAGTGATAGGGCATGTAGGGAGTGAAAAGTAGCTAGTTTGCTTTTCTTAAATCTGAACAATTAAAACTTGGGTTTTGTACTGCTCTAATGGAAAACTATTTAGCAAAAAGTTTTGGCACTTGTTGCAGCCTACAAAACAGCAATTTGTCCTGCCTTCTCTTCCTCACTAGTCATGAACAGTAAGCTTCTGTGATGGGGGAGAACTGATTTACTGTCTTGTACTAGTTGGCAGGTCCTGACTCTGGCTGGCAGGCTCAGCACAATGATGCAAAGAGTTTTCTGTACTTATGTGTATTTGCAGGTGGGAAACTTTACTATGTGTATCCTACTTGGTTTGGCCTTCCATGCTTTTGGGAAATTATCAAAATCATCTACCAGTAGGTTTTTCTCTCTTGGAAATCTGTTGACCCAGAAGAATAATATAAATTATGGACTTTATTGTGATGAATATATACAAAGCCTTCCTACATCTTTAGGGGCACAAAATGAGACTTTGTTCTGAACATGTGGTGCAGGTTTTCATCTGACTTCAACAAGGTTTGAAGTGGATCAGATTGAAGAAAGGCCTTCACAATGCTTTGCTCCAGTAGGTTTGCTCCTTCATTGATATCTCTGTAATGAAATTATGACAGTAGCCTTGCACTTTAAATTACTTTTAAAAGGAAACATTTCCTATTTACACATTTCCAAAACCAAATGTTTGTTATGTGTAGTTTTTGCAATTGAAGGAGGCTAGTCCTCGTGAATTAGTTTGGTGCCTTGAGTTGCATCTTCTTATCTTATTAAAAGGGGTGTTTTCTTTTTTGTTGCAGGAGATGAAGGTAAACAAACAATTTTTTATGTAGTCAGCCACAGTGAAGTTAAGGGAGGAAAAATTACAAACCATGATAATGTCAGAAGTCAATATTGTTTCTCCATACAGAACCATAAACAAAATCATGAAACTAAACTCTGAAAGGTCTTGATGACAGCTCTGGTAAACTTAAGCAATCTGGCTACAAAGATGAATGGTATTTTCCTGTTGCAGATTTTCTCTCTTTTCCTGAAACTATTTAAATCTAATTAACCTGGTGTCAAACTCCAGTATTCTCCAGTATTCTCTCCAGTATTCTACCCTAAGGCCCTATGTGTTGGGGAATTTTTTTTTATGCCTGCTTCTCTTAAAATATTCGTTTTTAAAATTTGTTCTTTTATTTACCTGTAGACCAAAATAACTTGTTACCTCGGGATTGTACCTCAGGCTGTGATAATGTAGCAGATGGTACCCACAGAAAGAAAACAGTTTTTTGACAAATATAGAAAGTGTGTGTATATTATGACTGTTTTGCCCTGACTCAACTTGGGTATTAGCAATTCTCTTCTTTGCTAATCTTACTTTTCTTTTCAGGGATGAAGTTTCACTTCAGTGAAGCCAGGAAAAATTTCATCATTAACTTCAGTAGGAAAAATCATCACTCACTGTTAGCTACTGAATAGTAGTTTGGGGAGTTACAGAAATTACTGTATTACTCAGCCTCTAAATGGAATATACTGTTTCAAGTTTATTGCTTTAAGATGTCTACTATGCTATTATAGTTATGAGGTTTCTATTTATCTAATTGATATGGTTTATATATTTGTCTTGATGTTTTATTTCTTTTTCTGTCATTTGTATTCTTGTATGAGAACCGAGTGTGATATTTCATGGCGTATTTTTGGTGTTGATACTTGAATGGTTTCCTTCTCATCACTACTTATCTATAATGTTATCTATTTATATGTTACAGATACATATCAGTAGTGCTGGTATCTAATCCTTTTGGATTTTACTGGTCGGATAACAGCAGCAGGGCAAGTTTTTCCTGTGAAGGTACAGTTGCTACAACTGATACTTACTGAATAAAATTCTGCATTGGCAAGCTGGATTACAAATGTGATAAAGCAGTTCAGCTCTTCCATGTGATCCTTCCAAAAAGTAACGAATTGTATTTGAATTCTTGTGATGTTGGATTTGCTGGATGTTTTTGGCTTTAGAAACTTGAGCTATCCTGTAAAAGTTGACTTAACTGCACTTGAACATTTCTGAATGCAGAATTTTCTTGATCAGAACCCTTTAAGACTTCCTCAAAGGGTCAAGATCTTATTGTTCACAGAATAGTCTCGAAAAGGCTGCTCATGCTTGGTAGGACACTAATATGAAGGACTGAATTCCTATCTATTCTCACCCACCTCAATGGAATTTGTAGGTAAGTGCATGTTTTAGTTCTTGTGTTTTTCATAAATTTTTGGTAAATGCTTGATCAACTGCAATTAAGTGTAAAAATACACTAAATCACATTGTACTGCAGAATGATGCTTGCTGTTGTTTTGGGTCTTTTCAGTGTCTTAAAACAGTGTATTTTTGTCATCCCAAGACTGAATCCTGCCTTCTGATATCCATTTTGGCAAGCCTGGGAAAGAGCTATTGTAAATGAAAACATTTGCCTAACTGGACAAATAGGGTTAAATCCTTTCTTATTAAGGTTTTGAGGTAAAGTCTAGGTCCTGTAGTACAGAATAAGGTAGCCCTATTCATGTTTTGTTTAACTCAATGTTTTTCAAACTTATTTCTATCTTATTTGCTACATATGGCACCTGCTCTCATGGCATAATCCAGCTGTTTAACTATGTTGCATTGCTGAAGTAAGATTGGGGGTTGTTTTATTTCTCTGAAGTACTTAAAAGTTTTTAGCCTCTGCTCTTTAAAGTTCAAGTGCTTTTGAAGATAAGGCATATTGCAGACACAACATGTGATGGAATAAGTGAACATAGTATGCACTTTACTATCTGTTTGATCTCTCTAGATGCTGATAATTGGTGGTGGCATTGCTGGGCTGGCTGCAACAGGAGCTGCCAAAGCAATGGGAGTTAATGTCAGGGGATTTGATACCAGATAAAGAAAGAAAATACAGCTTAGAATCTAGAACACAGAAGACAATCTGATGTTTTTTTGTTACTGTTGAGATTCTTGCAGAGTTACTTGTTGCTATTAATTATGTTACTATTTGGTTATTGCTATTGTTAGTTATTATTAATACAAAACTTTAAATTACTTGATTATTCAGAAAAAAAGAACATAATTAAAAAGAAATGCTTAAATGTGCTTCTTTCCTGCTTTCCAACTTCATCATACTTTTCCCTTCTTCCTAATCTCAAATTTCCTCATTTTCCCTCCATATTATACTCAGTTGATCCCAATTCCTTCAAGAGTGGTGCTGTGTGCAACGGTTTCTGCCACCACTCATGGCTGCCCCTGCCCAGTGTGGGTATGTTCTGGATCACAATTCCTTCAGGTATGGAATTCCTACTTCAAAGTCTCATTGGCTGCATGTCTCCTCAGCACTCCATGTGTCTCTCTTTATATCTCTTCACATAAGCCACCCTAAAAGCTCCTGCTCACATGCGTGAGCACAGGTGCCAGCTGCTGCTCTGGCAGCTTTTGGGGTGTGAGAGGGTGTTTACATGGGTTTCAGAGCCAGCTGGAAGTGGATGGCACAGGGCAGTTCATAGCCTTCTCTTGCTCAGGTCACTTCTGCACATTCTGTTACCAGTTTTGCAATTTATGCTCACTGCATAGAATTTTACACTGATAAGGTGTGTTGGCTATAAACCACTATTTAGAAATAAGTGGTGCACAGAGGAAAACCAAACAATGACAGTGCTGCTCTAGCAAATGAAGTAACAGATCGTGGAGTAACAAAGACTGCCTGTCTTTGAAGCCACTGAAGTCTGCTGTAGAATCCTTACCAAAGTGTTCTAAAGTAACAAAGCAGAGCCATTCATATGTAACAAAACCACAAATTGGAATATTATCCTGACACCATTCCATCTTTGAATATTTTGTGTTGTGGCTTTTATATGCATGGTAACATCCCATTTAACAATGATATCCATAAATAATTTAATCCCTAGAGCTTTATTAAGAATTTTGAATGTCTAATTCCATCAATAGAAAAAGAGAAAAATAAATTTAGAAATTAAATTACATGAGAAACAAATTGTCCCTACGTTTCTAGATGAATGGTGAATTTCAACTGATTTAATGGTTTGCTGTTTTTAGAGATTAAGTTCGAGCGTCATCTGGAAAAGACAAGTCATGCATTTTCTAATGGAAAAATGAAATAAAGTGGGATTACTTGCCTATTGTCAGAGCATATATTATTGCCTAGGCAAGGAAAAAGTATTTCTGCTAATTTTATGTTGAAAATTTGAATTGAAATACCTAGATTTTATGTAGATCTTTCCAGTTGAAATACTTCTATCATTGAACCATTTACAGGTCTTTTATTCTGAGTCAGGTTGTATGGACCTGAGCTGATCTAATGCCACATATAACCAACAGTTTGGTTATTGATTGTCTCTCTTCCCCATGTATGAGACTGTCCTATATTGCACTGTGTTTTTGCTGGTGTAGTAGTAGGCTTTAGGTATACAGAAGGTCCACATGTACATATGGAGCTCAAAAGTTTGTTAAAGCTATTAAATTCACCACTTACCTAGTGAAAAAACTGAAGCTGTCAGAGTCTTGTAGTGGGAAAACATTGAAATAATATTGTGCCTGAGAAATATCCTCTAGGCACCTGCTATTCTCTTCCTCATATTCTTCAGTGATTACTATAATGCTCCAAATCTCTCTCTCTAGTACTATGTAATTAGTTTTCCTTTTTAAAGATCTATTATTTGAAGCCATTAAAAATGTTGTCCTTTCAGTATATGGGAATTTACTTGAGAAGTCTGTCATCAGGAACCAGCTTAGGAAGAGGAATGTAAAACAATAGGACAATGTTTGCAGCCTTCACTGTTCTCCAGCTATTTTGATAGGTGTTGGCATGTTCTGTAAAGCTAACTGAAAAGAACAGTCCAGTGAGACTGGAGAAATAGTAGTTTTACCTACTATTGACTTCTGTGATTGTCATACTTGACTATCCTGTGATATCTTTTTCCAGGATATGTGTTGAAGTTAACATGTGTGGCTGCAGATGGGATGAAGTGGCAACTGCAATGTCCAGATGGCTATCCTGGAATGATGCAATGGAAGAAAGAAACAATTTAGAATATAGTGTTCAAGATGAGAAATCCATGTAAGTTGCATTCAGATTTCTTTTGTGGATTTTTGATGGTCTGCATTCATAATTATGAGATGTTAAAGAAACATGATCTTAATCCAGATGTACTTGCAAAGAATTTCAGTTTTGAAGGTATCTCTGTCTTCTTCATTGGTATTGACTGGAGTGCAATTAATCTGTGAAACACATTGTGCAATGTGATTCTTATCAGACAATCATGAGGTGTTTTCGAATTTGAAGAAGTAGTTATTTCTTCCTCACAAAAATAAGCACCATATGGTTTTGTAGCCAGTTCCCTGACTGGCCTCCCAACTCATTTAGTCACTGGCTTCCTGACAAAATTGCTGACTTTCTTTGGTAGAGTATCAGAGTGAACTATTAGTTTTAAACAGAATCCTTAGCTTGTAAAAGAAAGCTTTAGCAACTAATGTCTGCAGTAATATGCAAATTTGATTTACTAGCATGTATAAAACAGGCATCTGATCTGTGGAGAACATGTGAAAAGTTTCCAGCCCATGAAAGCTTTGACAACTATTTATTTTTCTTCTCATCGGGGTGTGGTGTGCACTGGTTACAAGGTCTTGCCAAGTAGAATGGCTACTCAAGCCAGTAGCCTTTATTCCAATAACATCTTGAAATTATTAAAGCTGCTTCTCCTGAGAGAATATTTTCACTTTGAACAACAGGATGATTTAGATTGTGGGGCTATTGATCATGTCATTAGAGGAATTTTGGTAATGAAGGTGAGTTTCAACACCACTTAAACATTTTTTGATCAAAACATATAGAATGTGCTGTATGAAAGCAGTGATTTTGTTAGTGAGATTAGTCATTCCAAGGAGACTCTATCATTCAATGTCCACATGTTGATGTGGTGACTTCCTTACATGTTTCAAGCACTAAAACATGAGGCAAACAGGTTTATAAAAATTTTGATACTTCAAAATCACTGTTGTACTTTAAATTTTTGCTTTTAAAGAATGCGTTGCTGAGAATCAGCTCCTCTCCTGAGCTACAGAATTGTACCTGAAGCAATATAATTTCAAGTGCTAGATAGTTTATGAACTCAAATCAGTATGTAATGGAAAAGGTGCTGACAAGTAGGAATAGGTGAGCTGTGTGTGATACTCAAACGGACTTCAAGTAGTACAAGTATTTAAAGGGTGAAATGGTTTGATTTGCCAAAGTTAGGAATAGTAGAGCATTGTTCCTTATACAGGCACAGTGATTTTCAATTCAAACAAGTGAGGTTGGAACCTTCAAGTATGAAATTTTTCATCTCTTTTATAGCATCATTAAGACTATATCCTATGTAGTCTCTGTGGTAATAGCAGTAGCCCTCATACCTTCTTACATTCTTTAGCCCCGTATTCTGTGAGGGGAAAAAAGGGAATTGGATATACGGTTATACCAGGGGGCAGCCTTAAGAGCTCTGAAAACTGATATTACTTGTATATTGGCTGCAATTTTCTGCATGCAACATGTTTCTTGAGATAGGCTGGTGCTTTTTCAGGTAAGCTTATTTTGGATATAGTAAAGGGGAAGCTTAATTTCTGTAGTCACGGTGGGTTGAAGATTGACAGGAATCCATATTTGCCTGCAGGTAGCATTAAACCACAGTAAAGTCATGCTAAACGTTTAAATATTAGCCAACTGGAATTACTGTTTGGCTAAGAAAGTATTTGTAAAGCAGAGCATATTCATGTTCAGCTTTTGAGGAATGTAGTCCAGGATTTAGGTAAATTTTCTTGTTCATTGTTTTTCTGGGCTTCTGGGGTTTTTTTTGGTGTATTTTGAGTATTTTTATTTTTTTCTCCTTCAGTATCAACTGACATTGGGCCAATTTTGGTGCAGTAAGAAAGCAAAGGTGTTTTTTTACAAAAGCTAATCTAGTGATTAGTTCTATTTTGCAGACCAAGGGTTATCACAATCAGTATAAAGTAAAAGCTTAATCCCATTCTGCTCATTCATGTGAGCAATCCCACTGTATGATGAAAGGTACAGTAGATTGCCCAGAGAAGTAGTTGATGCCCCATTGCTGGACCCATTAATAGTTGAGTTGGACAAGGCTCTGAGCAACCTGTTCTAGTTGAAGGGATCATTGCTGAAGGGTGTTTGATTAGGAGATCTTTAAAGTATCTTAAAACCCAAGCTATTCTGTGATTCTGTCCATAATAATGATTGTTTTTTTCTGCAACAGAAGGATATAAAGTGTCATTTAAATAAACTTTCCTAAGTGCAACACCCATTTCAATTTTCTTTTTTGAAAAGCACAAGAACAAGAAGGGCCATACTCTTACAAACTACGAAAATTATGAACACAACTGGGATTTATATAAAAGGTAAAAGGCAACTGATTTATTTGTATTTCTTGTTGCTACTTTGATGAGACATGCTAGGAGTAATTATGTAAAAATAAAATGAGCTCCTGAAAGGTAATGCAAACTAACATTGAAAAGTGGTAGCAAATTAGGGTTACTCTTCATATTGTTTTCCAGTTGAATGAAAGGCTAAAAAATTCAACCTTCCAGGATCCTTGGTGAATCATTGTATACCTTCTGATATTAATTATGTATGAAAGTAAGAGCCAATATGGTACAGGTTAGGGACCCAGTCCTGGGCCAATTGGAATTAACAGAGTCTGTTCTCAAAAGTTTTTGGATCTGGGCCTGTATATGCTTCATAGCTCCAGATGTCATTATATGTAGTGAAATATATGTATGAAATGGAAAGTGGGTCATATAGCAAGGTTTTGATTACGTTGAATGATATTTTCCTCATAAACAAGATTATTATGCTCTTTGCATTAATGAACTTTAAAAATAATGATAGATTGAAAAAAGAATAATGCAAATGACAGAAAAATACACATGTAAAACACCTTTCAAAGAGTTCATTGTCTTCAGAGCTCCTGTTCAAGACAGGCATTTCTACTGTTACTCATTAGTCCCAGGGAAGCAATTTTTGGTGGTAAGAATGTTGACTTCAAAGGATGAAAAAAGAGGAGGAAATTTCACTTGGTGAACTGTTCCATAACTGAGCTTTGTACAGCATCAGAAAGACTTACTGCCTTCTTCACTGCCTCCTCCCAGGGTCACTGACATAAAATGTTATGTCCAAATCATTGTCCTTGTTTGAAGATCCATTTCCTTTTCTTAATGTCAGGCAATTTATATAGAAGTTGAAAGTTTTTAAATAAAACTTAATAAAAATGACAGCCCATCTGATTTCTCTTCTCCTGTGATCTCTAAGAATGGAACTGTGATACCTTTCTACCTTGGTCTTTGCCTTGATTGTAGAAATTCATACTGTACATGGATTTGCTCAGAGCTTACTTGGGTATATTTAACAAAACATTCTGCAAGTGATGACAAAACATGTCTCCAAGTAAAATATCATGTTATATTGGATTCATGAAATGATCTAGTCTTTTCCTAAAGAGGGAAAAACATTTCCTTAAACCACCAACACATGGTCAAAAAGACCAGTACTGGGAGCAATAATATTTTCTCCCAAGGAAGTATTGTTGAACTCTTTGTGTGGTCTCCATCTTTTAACAATGTTCAGATGCTACGCTGTGGTCTGTATTCCTACTAAAGCAGTAAAAGGTTGTGAGAAGTTGCTGGGTAATTTATGACATACTTAGTTTTGTATTTTTGATGAACTATTTATCCTTATTTGCCCAAGTACAATATTTTTTTTATTTAAGAAATTTAGTTTGGCGGTCCCATGTGCATATACTGGATCCTGGTATTCAGGATCCTGGGGTTCAATTAATCTCAGGTTGACAAAGACTGTGTGGTTCCAAAATTAAATTTCTGGCAAAAATGATGCCTACAAATTGTGTTAGCAGGAAATGCCTTCTGCCACCATGGGTGTCAGTGACACAGCTTCAGTGGAAGTAGGATTCGGGTTCTATGCCTGTTTCTATTTTATGGTTAATAAAGAAAAGTCCTTTTATTATTATTCTGAGTGCATACTTTTCTCTTTATGGGTTTGGCAGGTATTTTAGGGCTGAAGCTTGTTTCTCCTAATCCTTGTTTTACTCAAATGGTGACCAGATTTGTTCTTGCTTGGAACAGTGGTTATCACTCTACCCAGGGAGTCACACCTGCCCTCCATTTTATTCTTAATACCAGAGAGAGATAATATTTATTATTGCTGAGTGTACTATCTGCTGCTTTCTTCTCCTATATGCTTCATTATGATAGATTTGAGTTTGATTTCATTAGGAGGAACCTACAGGAAGCCAAAACACAGTTAATGATATGCCCAAAGTGAATTACAAATGAGACTAGAGTTTGAGATTCTGCCTCAAAACTTTTACTACAGGTGCTAAAGAACACCATTTGCATCTTTACTTAGATCTGTATTTATGGACAGAAATTTCACTGGCAACACAAGAATTGACATAATTGTTGCTTTTAAAGAGAATTTGCTTTATGTCTATACCTATAGCCTCTACAGTTATTTCAATAAGTGGATTTGTCAGGTTCATTAGAACCTCATTAATTTGTCTGTGGGTGTAGCTCTCATAGGCTATCTTGCCAGTATGAGTTCTGAGTAGTTATCTCCAGTCAACCAGTGATTTAATAGGAGTGGAAAACAGATATTAGGATCAATTTTTTTCAGTGATTGAAGAAAAAAAAACTTCACGCTATCAATGGTCTAAAATGCTTTCCAAACCTATGTGTAGAGAGAAACTGCATCAAGAGAAAAGAAAGTGTATTTAGAACTTTTTAGGAACTAGCAAACCTAAGGATTAGAGTTTGCAACAGAAGGATGGGTTCTATGTAATGGAAGATGAAGGATATTGCCACTCACTAAAAAGCATATAGGGCAGTTTTTAAAACCCAAGAGTGGCAAAATAGAGATGAATTAGATAACAATCTAGAATTCTGTTCTGTAACTCTCGAAGAGAAGCAAATACAGAATTTTATTAATTTCAAGAATTGCATAAGCAGTCAAGCAAAAGTTCCTTCTAAGTGGAAAATGAAAAAACTAAGCAAACATGCCATATGTGGTACCATAGCCTTTTTTTGTCTAGGAAAGATGGCTAAAGAAGTCCTGACTTTGAGAGGGAGAACATGAAATCAATTTAGAAAGAGCACAAGTAGTTGATAAAACTGAAAATGCTCCTAGTAAAAGGAAAGGAAGTTATAGTTGGATACTACATAGAAACTGAATTTGGAAATAGAACAAGGTGCACAATAGAACTTGGTAGTTACACCAGTTTTGATATCAAGGAATAAGCAGAGAAAGAAAGTGTACACATGGGAATTTTAACTTGCTAATTATTATAGGTAGCATCTGTTTATAAATAGGTAGTTTCTTAATTACACAAAATTATGAATTTATTAAAGTGACATACTCCGGAGTTATGAGGATTTCTGCCTTTTCCCCAAAGCAGTGTTTATAGGAGGATCTGGTACCTCCATTCCACTGGACATAACATTGAACAGTTTATTCAGCACTGTTTTCTTCTATTCAGTAGTAATCCAAAACTAAGGAGGGTGGTCTTGGCTAGCAAAACCAGAGCCTTATTCTGCCTGAAATAATATTAATGCTACAAGCAGCAAGGAACGAGGGGTATGTACAAAATCAGGCCCTCAAAGAAAACTATTCACTTATATGGGCAAATACTTGCCATCCCTCTTCGTTAGATCATAGAATCTGTTATCCCTAGGGCCAGGGAAACAGTTTTATAGCCTTTTTGTTCTCTGCTGTCCTTATTTGAGCATGTTCCTTTGACTGTGCTATGTTTCATTCAAGAAAAAACAGCTTTGGATTTCCAGTTCAATAGTACTCAATCAGTTACAAAGCAGCAGCACATTCATCAAAGTACTCAGTTCATTTGCAGAAGTACCAATCTGTATATAGTTTAGAGTGTAAGCACGCTCTGTTTGCTATTTTATTACCCACCTTCAGATGCATGTGGTATTCAAAACTTGCTTAAACTGAGCCATATCTTATTAGTGGTAGAATGTAATTGGCAATTATCCTTACTAAAGCCAGAGAAAGGAAGCATTTTGGGAAGGAAATAACCTGATAGTAATCAGAACTGAACTGGTTCTCTTACCTGCCCTTAAGGTTTCCTAAACACAGAAGTGGCCAGCACTAAATCTGGAAGAAATGAGGTGTCAGATTTCATTAATTCCTTCAAGTGGTTCTGTTTTGTTTTTTTGTTTTTTTTTTTCTCTTTGAACACCACCATCTCTGGGGAGAAATCTGATGGATGTCCTGGAACTGAAGAGAAGTTCACAGAGCAGTCAATAACACATAATAGCAAAGCATATTTTCCAAATGTTTGTTTCACAGTTATGTCTATTGGAACCTCATTCTTTCAAATGATACTGTATTACCATGCTAGAATTGCTCATACCTGTATTAGAAGAATAAAGTAAAACATTTATCCTGCACTATAATACACAGAAGGAATGCATCAGTAAAATTAAAAAAGTAATAAATATCTCAGATTGAATTGGAAGCAGTAGCAGATACTTTTAGTTCATATTCTGCATACAAATAAAGGAGAATCTAATTTTTACAGTTTAATTTTGACCTGTTTCATTGTGAGTACAAGGTTAGTAATTAGGTAATCATTGTATCAAATTTATATGCTGCATTGTTACTTGGCTGCAGTGATTTTATACCTTAAGATTTTTTTTTCTTTAGTTGTCTTACAGTGGATTCTTGAGTACTTGAGATGTGTTCTGCAAAGCTTGTCTCATCCTTATGTTGCATCTTTCTCACAGGCTATAGTACAAGCTGCATTAAGACATTTGTACAACCCCAAATGTCCACAGGATACAGTATCTATAAACTTCATCTGACCATTGTTAATATTCTTATTTGACAGTTTTTTCCTCTGTCAGATTTAAGTTTCTGGACTTCTGAAAACCCATAAATGCATTTTGAAGACACTGCCAATATGTAGTCTTTGGTTCTTATGGATGTTTTTACAATATATTTGAATATTTTGTCTGATAATGATTATTTGAGCATCAAGATTTCTCTGGCCATGGTATTTTGTGTCATACTTTCCACTAATACAGTAACACAGGTTAAAAGACAACTTAGGGAAAACTCAGCCACTGTGTATGTGTTCTTAAAATACCAGAAGGAAGACTACATTAGCTAAATGAGATCATGAAGGAATTTCAGAGCACTTCTTCTTCTTGTATCAAAACATCTAAAAATGAGGGAATCAGAGCTTCATAGTTAGTTTGATAAAATCACCATTTTTTCCCATCTACAAACATTACTGCTAAAACAGCTTTAAGTTTGTCCAGTACAGAGCAAATCTATCAAAGGTGGAATCTCTTTCAGCTTGAACTAATGTGCTAAGCGTTTTTTCTCTTGGAACAGCATATTAAATAATAAGCCTGAAAGCAATACAGCATAAGACAGTAACTGAAGCTTTGTAGACTAACAGTAGAAAACAATATGTCAGTGTTGATGATAATTGAAAACATGAACTCAAATATATGTCAATGGATCCTGGAACTGAGTTGCTGGGATGCTGATTAATTTCATGGTTGCTCAATGCATTGTTGTTATAAAGAAATAGATAAGCCAGAAAATGTGAAGGGAAGAATGTGCAGAAGCCCTATAATCAGAAATGGATCCTATCTTGCATTAATAAGCAAGTCTTTCTCATCTTTAAAGATAAGCTATTGATTCTTGGTAGTCTTGGAAGTTTAAAAGTTTGTCAGTGGCTTTATATTCTTTTGTGAATAGTGGAAGGTGAAGTACAGCTGTGCTGCATTTTTCATTTGTTTTCCAAATGATGTATTTTGGCTCAGCTGTGTGCTTTACAGGAGCGCTGTTTGGGCTGTCTAGTCAGAACGCTTCTGGGTTTGGGAACGCCTTTGTGATTGGGGTGCTGGAGACTCAGGAGCAAGCAGCAGTAGGAGCAGTGAAATCCTTGCCAGATCCTGTGCAGATGTCTGGCCACTGCTCTGGGTGGCACAATGGGTGTGCATGCTTCCTTATAGAGAATGTGTGCCTGATTCACAGCATCCCTTTGAAGTGTTATTAGTTAGTTTATAATTTTTTATGAGGTGAGGAAGACATATTGTGTGTTTAAATTCCTAAATGTAGCACCCTTAAGTAAGGGAGGAGCATAACTTGGGGTGAAAGATCTTAATTGCACGTAAAAGTACTGGCTTTCATGGAAGCAGAATGTTATCCTGAAACAAAAAAAATTATGTTTCCTAGAGCACCAAAACTGTTAGATGACTTTGGAACTTCCTTTTTATTTTTCTCATCTGAACTGATTTTCTTGTTTTGATTCCACCGACTGCCTCAGTTGATCTGAATTAAAATTTATAAATTTGTGGAGAAAGAAACGCTTGAACAATTGAATTTAGTTTTAATGTTAACTCTCAGAGAATTTTGTATCTGATATTGTAGGGGTCAACAGAAATATTCTCAGAGTCTGAGGTTGAAGCTTGACAAGAGAGAAGAGAGGAAGGTACTACTTTTGTCCGTTTGCTACTTAGATCATGGCCATCTACTAACGTGCCCAGAGGCAACTAGCCCTTAGGCAAAGTGTGTTTGGAAACACAGGCTGCATTCACACAACTCTCCCATACATAAGAAACAGTGGCTTCAAAAAAGCTGTTCTGACTCTGTTTCTTACAAGCTCTCATCCCAGAATGTTCTAGCAATGTATTTTTGGAAAAGACTTAAATTAGGTTAAAATTTCCTATAACTATTGTATTTCTATTTCATTGTACCAAAAGGAAAACAACACCAAGAAGTAAACAGTTCTTTCTTGCTCAATGGTCTGTTTATGCTTTCAGTATGAAACACAATGTAATATTTCATTTTGGATGCAAGTAATTTAATTTTGCAGGTCTTAGCATTGGAAAAGAAAATGAAATCTCTGACCTTCCTCAGCTTGTAGCTGCATTTCACAGTCTGGCAGCTCTTACTGAAGTTGCTGAAGATCCACATCTTGCTCTTCACCCTCTGCTGAGGTTCTCAAAATTGTGGCACATCTGGGCAATATATTGGGGTGTAGCTTTCAGTGCATCTTTGGGAGCATATGGAATTCTGGCAGGTAATCTTTGCTTTAGACTGTCATATGAAATTTAAGATGAAGTTCGAGAGGCCCTTATCTATTTCTCTTAAAATACAGGTGACTCCTAGAGGGAATTGGGGGCTGATTCTCTTGGCCCCTTTGCAGTGGGAGGGAGGTAGCCTTATACAACTTTGCTTAACAAGTCAGTAGGGCTGGAACACAAGGAGGAAGCAGTTTGACTTTGCCTTTTGTGCTCGTTAGAAGAAAAGTTGATTTTGATCTCAAGGATTTCTTTTGCTGGATTTGCTAGAGTGTTGGTTGATGTTCGTTTGATTTAGAAATAAGGCTCTATGAATCTACCAGCCTAACACGAACAACTAGTGTCTAGAGGAATTGTAGTCAGATCTTTTAGGTCCCTATGAATCAATTATCTCCTGGAGGTAGTGAAGCTTTGTGTTCTGGGTGATTACTGTCCTTTTTCCTATTACAAAGCAATTTGTTATTGAACTGCTTTTGTTTTTCCTAAATTAACATGGCTGAAATACAATGACTCACTGAGTATGATGGAAGCTAAAGCACTTTCATTTCTGAGAATTCCTTCCAAACAAATTCCTAAATTTTTTGTCTCATATCTGCACTAGGAGGATCAATCTTCCTGCTAAACTGATATCCAAGGAGACTGACTAGTGTCTTAATTTCTTGTGCTCTAGCAATAAAAATGCTTGAGTGCTAAAGTCAATACAGCTTTACAGTGTGCTTGCTTCCAGGTTTGCTGTATTCAGCTCCGTTACTTCTTGGGTACTAGTTAAATGCTAGTTGGCTTGTTGACAGCATCCATGGCTGGTGTGAGAATTTTTACACTGGATTCAAAATACGCCCCAGGATTAGTGTGCAGGATTAGTGTGGAGTCTTGGTATTGCAGGACTCATCTCAACTATGATGACAGTATCATGAGAGCATTTCTTGAACCTCTTCATTGCAAATAAATGTAGGGGTTTTTCCCCCAGACACCCAGCACTTGCTTAATGCTAGCCACAATGCAGTCTTGCATGTTAGCTGAAAAATTTGGCCTGAATTATGAGGAATCAACAAAGAGCTCTGCAGAATGTTTATCTAGCCCTATAGAAATTCCATAGAAAGTCTGCAAGACCCTGCAGGATCCCACAAACTACACTGCAGAGATCTGAAACTTTAGCTAGCAAAAGTGCTGTAAAATAAGCTGGACATGTTTATCTAGTGAGATGTAGTGCTAGCTATTGCTGTAACTGTGGACTGTTTTTTTCAGATAAATAAGAAACCAAGGGTCTTGTTCTGCAAAATAACAAATGATTTCAGCTCCTAGTACGCCCGTATAATCTTTCAGCAGAAATTCTAAAGGCATATCTGCTTACATGACCAAAGCCAGTACTGATGATAGGTAACAATCTTCTGCCAGCTGGGTGCTTGCTTGATTGTTTGTTTGCTTTTGTTTCACTTACTTAATATTTCAGGAATTATATCTTGACATGTGAATTTTTCTTTTCCTTCTGTGGTATTTACTAAGTTGGAAAGACTGACAGCCGTAGGTGGAGCAGATATGCCTGTCACTGAAGTACCAAACAGTTACTTTGACTGAGCTTGATGTGCAGGAGGGTATCTTCTTGACAAATAGTCTTGCAATTCTAGGTGCTTGGATTGGTTCCTCTGGATGGAGCTTTCCTGTCATGCGCTCTGTGTGTGGTAAGGAAATACCTCTAATTTGTTGTCTTTTCTGTGTGAAATGCTACTAGGGCATCTACTTTGTAAACTTTATAGAAGATATGCAGGAGATTGGATGACTGGACTGACTCCCTGGTAGAATTTTGGTCACAATATTAGTAAATAGTGAAATGTTACAGCAGAATACATGTCTGGGTTTTCCACAATAAGGATTTGGAAAGCAAACTCCTTAAATGCTAAGGATTGCAAAAAAAATCGCAATACAGATTTTATGACATGGAGCTGTGTAGACATATCCAGCCAAGTCAGGGATTGTCAGCCATATATGTGCTGTGAGAGCACTTCCTCATTTGTACCCTGCTTTTCAGCAGCTTTTACTCAAAGCACAAGCACTTCCACTTGGTGCTTCACTAAGCAGTGGAAACACATGAACAACTCTGTTCCTGCCAGTCACAGGTATGATGGAGTGGGCATTGTCTGGCCCTCACAGCAGCATGGAAATTAAAATACTGGCCTTGAGAGAGCTGATTCCTTCTGATTGGAGGGGTGGTCTTACACCATAAGAGAACTTGTTTCACTTTGCCTGAGTTCTAGCCAGTCTGTAAACAGCTTCTAGTGCATTAAATCTGACAAATGAACTTTAAAAACTACTAGGGAAAGCAATGATAGCAATGCGATTTACTCATAAAACCAACGATGTAAGCTAATATTTTATGAAATGCTACATGGCCTTGACTGAAGGATCTCACCCAGCAACTGACTTTGAGGAAATGTGAAATGTACTGTTTCATAACAAGCAAGAGGAGTGATGTTATTTAAACAAAAAACATCTTTGTTTTGCTATGGAAACATGTTAAGGTAGTTTAGAGAAAAGAAGAAAAAAATGTTTTAGAAAAAGAAAAGCTGAAAAACAAGTTTTCTGAAAAAATCTGTTTCAAGTATGTGATTTTTATGCCAAGTGGGATGCTGAAGTTGTTTTTTGAAAAAAACAAAATAAACCAATGCAATACTGAACTGTTGAACCATTGCTATATCAGCTTCACAGCTTGTTAAAGTAAACTTTAATGAGCTGAAGAATAATGCAGTCTGCCTTACCAAACAAACTACATGGGAATTTACAGCAAATGAACTATTTATTCTGGGATTCTTTTAATGGACTTGGAACTGTTGTTTTGACCAACATGCTCATAGTGTGTTCCCACTTAGGCCATAATCAGAACTTTGCCAGATGTCATTTCTGGGTGGATATGGCACAGCATCTACAGGAAGGAAACCTGTGGGAATTGTTGGAACTTGTACTCAGACTGGATTAGACCAAGCTTTTGAAATGACAAAGGAGTATAATTCCATCACTGGCCTGGAAGAAAGTTTTGATATTTGTTCAATTTCTAAATAGTAGGTTTTTCAACTATCTCAGGTCTTGCATAACATTCTGCGTATTTCAGTGTTCACTGTCACTTTAATCATATCAAACTCTTGTTTCAGCTTCCTTTTGAGTCTATCCAATTTATGATTGCTATCCAAATTTTTAATTTGTTTAGTTGTTCTTCTCTTATATGCCACCTGTATCTTGATATTAGTGGTCATTCCTGCCTGGACTTTGCCCTGAAATAGACTTGTACAATCATTTGTCAACATCATAGAATCATAGAATGGTTTGGGTTGGAAGGGACCTTAAAGATCATCTAGGTCCAACCCCCAATCATGCCTAATTATAACTGTTCCTATAGGTAAGTTGTGCATCCTCAGAAGATGGAGTGTCCTCAACTTTCCAACAGAGTACAATTTTTCTTTTCCAGGGAATATTTTGAAAATCTAAAACTACTGAATGATTTTCTTGTAGACTACCTGAATGCATACTATTGAGTTGCTGACCTGCTTTATCTTGGTAAGCCTCTGCAGCTAACTTTTATCCTTAAATGTTAAGAATGTCCTTAAGTGTTAAGAAAGCATGGATTTTGCTTTCTTGTGTGTTACAGACTACAGCTAAGCATTATTATTTTAGTGATGTACAAATGTGCAAGAGACTTGAATGTGCACTATAGGCATTAAACATATAATATCAGCTGAGTTTCGTCACAAATGACAAGGAGGTGTTTCTTTCCTCTGTTTGCTGTGAAACCCTTTGTATGTGTTAAGAAAGTACAAAATTTTGGGTCTTGGTGCCTACTTGTTAACCCCATTTTATAGTGACACAGATGTATCTGACATTAGTGAAAGCTGAATGCTTCTTGATATAGTAAATTTCAACCCTAATAATAAAGGCCTCTGGCTTAGAGCTGAGGATAATGGAAATACAAGGAACTTGGGCAAATAAACTTTATTTATTTACCTTGCAAATTATACCGCTTTATAACAAAGAAATATGAGATAAAGTTACTTCATTTGGCCTCCCTCTCTGTGTTAATTCTCATAAAAAGGAAAATCTCTTGCTTTCCCTAAAAATGGGTAACTCGGCACTGCCAAGATTTATGCAGGGTAATCAGCTCTTCAGTCTGAGATTTCTCTAGGAATGACAAGCTTTGGCCAACATTCTTTTTCAATTTGCAGCAATAAAAAAAAGTTTGTGTCATGGTGTTTTAGTAGAGTTTATTTTCTGTAGGATAACTATACATGGAAAATATTAAAGAAGGTCAGGAAACATTCAGTTTTCACACATTGTATCGACAGGACAGCATAGCCACTGAGTTGAAATGTTCCAGCTAATCATTCTTCTCTTGTTATAACAAATTGCATAAAGTTATAGTATTTCATGAATGCATGTGAACAAAAGACTATGGTTCCAAACATGTAGGAGAAAATCCTCAGATTAGGTTTTTTGCACTGGATTGTCTGAAGCTATTGAATACTTGCTATAGCTGTCTGGCCTATGTTGCACTTCTGCTGAAAGCTGCCGCGAGACCCAGATCTTCTCTTAAATTAGGGGCATTAGGAGCACTGTATATACCTACAGCTGTAATCAAGCAGATTCTTCAGCTGACCCAAGGATACAGTTGGCTCCTTTCAGATGCAGCTGTGTGCAGCCCTTAGCCAAATGGATGGGTCGTTGTGATGAGGGGCCTCTGAAAGGAGAGGGATATGGAATAAAAGCAAGAGATCTGCCAAAGTGCCTCCCCCAGCAAAGCAGGCTGCTGTGGTGAGTAATATTAAGTGCTGTTGTTTTTGCATAGCCACTCTAAAAAATCCAACAGAAAACACTCAAGGACCTAGAAATTTGTTGTTAGTCAAGATGTTTATACACTCTTCCCCTGAAGATTAAAGAAATTATTTTAAAAAGGGGCAGAGGCTTTATTTGCAATAAAATAGCAAATTCCAAATAGAACACTGCAGTGTTAAAAATACACACGCAAAATCAATGTTCAGGATGTTAATGATTTGTGGTTCTAATTTTCACTCATTTAAACCTCTGGATTTTTTTTTCCTTTTTGATTCCTAAGTTTGTGAGGATGGCAAATCTTTTCTAGTATATTCCATGCTGTGTAAAGAAAGGCTTTAAAAGCCGTGATAATTTCTATGGAGATGTGCATGATCTGTAGCATCAGGAAGAAAGGCTAATGTGGTTCAATACTGCCTCTAGGCCTCCTCCATCCTCATGAAGTTACCAACTATTAAATCACAGACAATTTAGTCATAGACAGGCGGGGATCTGCTAATTTCAACAGCACCTTTTCAGATCTTTGTATCACCTTGCACTGGTCATATTTCATTTATATACGAATTTTTCACTGCTTTATCCATTTCAGAGCTTCTTTGCATCACTGAACCCACCTTAATGGATGGAAATGAAACTATGTTATTTTCTTCCAAGCAAATCTGGATAGCTTATAAAGGAAGGTTTGTGAGCTAATTTAGTACACAGGTATCTTGCATTTACTGCCTCTGAGAAGTCTATATATCAATTTTTTTTCAGCTGACAATGTTAAAACATTTAACTCACTGTCTGTCCTATAAGCTCCATCTAGAAAGGCAAGATGATGTGCCTACTTATCATAAATGTCTGAAATAGCTGTGGACTCATTGCTGTAAATGGGGCTAATCTGATTGCATTGTTGTATCCAATGTTTTGTTGACATTTACCTACATTTAGGAACTTAGAGCAGGGAAAACAAATGTTGTTATATTGGGCTGTTTTTATTCTTCTCTTTGCTCAAAGTAGACCTATGGTTGCCTAACACCTGGAGGCTGTTCTCCATGTAACAGAACACTAAATTCCTTTGGCTTGTGCATCTCCGTCACTTGGAGGGCTATTCAGAAGATATGAATGTGGCAACAGCCAGAACATCCTTATCTTCTCTGGTTGCCAGGGAGAGAGGCATATCCAGCCCTGTGCTTAAAAAAGCTTAAGGGGAAAGGAAGATGGAATGTGATGCTGATTTTAATAAGGACTCAATGAGACTGATCAGATATACAGACCTTTAAGGTGACATTACTGGGCAAGCTGTAAACGAACTTTTTTTTTTTTTAAAAAGGGAAGAACCAGCAGGCTCATGTGTAATGGTATGTTTTGTAGAGAAATCACTGCTGGTTTAGCAGATGTCACATTTCAGAAACCCATTAAGAGCTTCTTGAAGGATGCAATGAGCTTGAGAGCAAGATTGTTTTAGTTCATGCTGCTTTAAATTAAGCCCTGTTTCTTTACCAGTGGGGTTAATGTAGAAATACACCACTCATGAGCACTGTGGCTAGAGGTTTCAGGAATTACTAGCAATTTTTAGAGCTGTGTTCCACAATCTTAATCCAAGCCATGGAATCTCTTGCATTAATAAAATATTAATTGCTGGACCTACAGTGGAATGTGTGTAAATGGAGTTGTTCTTGCATGCAGAGCCATGGAACTGAGGAACTGAACAGAATCGGGATTTTGGATTTGGAGCACAAGAGAACAGTAGGGTTGAAATAAACTACGCATTGAAACAATGGATTTCATCTTCAGATTCCGCATATGCACTCTATTTAGCGACCCCACAAAGGCCTTGCGTAAGACTGCCTCTTAAATCTTGGGAGTATTTATTTTCATGATATCTTCCATAGAGAATGCACAATTTTTTAATAGTTTTCATTAGCACATATAACTGCCAAGATTGGACTGTAGGTTTGAACACCAACAGATGGATTTGATTTTTTCATTCAGATGAAACAACAAATTGTCATCATTTATGTATGCTTGATTCATGTGCTTTGGTGTTGTCTTGATAACTTGAAGTAGTGGCTTTTCCTTTCATAATAACACATTTCGTAATATATTTCCTTTTTGTCTCACATACAGACTTGGCTCTCATCACTGGTGCAAATGACAGAGTAAACTTAGCAGCACAGGAAGATCCCAATCCCATTATCATAAGCATGCCAGTGCTGGAACTCTGTAAAGCAATAAAAGGTACTACAAACTAATGGCAGGGTTCAGTACAGTGTTAGTTATGCTACATTAAATTCTCCTAAGTGGCAACAAAGAGAAAAACAAATGTCTTTTCTAAACTGATGCCTCACAAGATCAATGTATGTAGGCACACATTTAACTGAAAATGGCCACTGCCCTTACAGAGAGGGTGGACCTTTGCAGGAGCCTAGAAAAGAAAATTCCTGGCCATTTCCATAGGACCACCCATCTATTGGAACAGCTGCAGTACTGCATGTTACCTTGCTGGCTTGAATGTAACGTGTTAGTGTTCAGAGACTTTAAAAGATTCAAGATTTTTCTTGTTTCATACCCCACTGTCCTTTTAGAACAAGCAAAATCAGATGGGCTATGCCTATATTAGAGATTTTACTGCATTTGTTTGGCAGTGTAGTTTTGTTGGCAAGTTCCCTGGCAGCTGCTTTAGGCACTGATTTTAAGCCAGTTCCCCAGATAAAGCAAGCCATAATCAAGGAAAAGAGGAAGCTTTTGGCAATGTAAAGGTTTCTATGTTGTATTTTTTGCCAGCACAATCACGAAAGAAAAGGATGCCAGCATTTTTTTACTTTTAACTGACATAGGTATGTAGATTAAAGCAATATTCTAAACACAGTTAGACATGTGTGAGGTTATAAGAGGAAGTAGCTTGATCCAATCACTTCAAGTAGATTGAGGTGCTTGACGCAGTGTTTCTGAACAGTGAAGCTGTATCAAGTTGCTTCCTTGTCTGCTTGAAATGTGGAAAAAATCCCTGACTCTGCAGCATTGATTTGGCCCAAATGAAGCCTGTGAACAGAGAAAGCTAGATAGAATCTTTCAGTACTAATCACAAGTAAATGCAGATTCAGGTCAGCTGGAATTCATGCTGCATCTGGCAAACAATTTAGTTGTAAAATTGAAGCTCCAATAATAATTTTTGAAAGAAATGAAATGTTTATGATCCTGAAATGTAAAATTTTTATTTAGCATTAACAGCAATGTTTGAAATTAAGTCTTGCAGTTTCAGCTTGAGCAAACTTTTGTGCTGGAACCCAAATCATTGCCTTCAGTAGAAAAGACACTGATGCATTTTTTAGATCTATAAGGAGTCTGATTCTGCTCAATTCATCAGCATCTGGATTTAGAGAAAATTGTTCCAGAAACTGTACTAAACCAGACATTTAAGCTGTGAAGGTGGGATTGAAGCATGGCTCACTGATTCTATGAGAAACTTCAAAATGGAGTCAATCCTAGGAATACTTTTTACAATTCAATTTTGAGAGGAAGTAAGGTTTTCTGTATTTCTGATGATTGAGACAGTAAGAGGACAAGTGATTTTAGTGAACTGTTGTTGACAGTGTGTCTGTTGAGGATGATACTGACACAAAATATCCCAAAAAATGACATGCTCATGTTATTTACCTCACAGTCCACTTGTTCTATTAACATGTGTTATTCCAGATCATATGCATAAAAGGGTGATCTCACAGATTAAAGGCCAAATCTTACCTCTTTTGTAAGACAGTATATAGGAATTTCAGTTATGTTAACAGGTTCCCTACACTGGACTCACAATATTCAGAATGGTGAAAAAGTAAGACATATTTGTGCTGGGTACTGCATCCACAATTAACTAATGAATTCCTAGTGGCTCTACTCATCTGGCTCCATTCACAGGCTCAGCTGTATGTTCGCATCTAAGTGAACTATATGCTCTGTACATATAGCAGCTTATTCTTAATAATTTTGTATATCCTGGTAGCACACTTTGATTTGCTTCATTCCCCAAGACAGAAACAGCACAGGAGATCATCTCTGACTTGTGTCTTAATGCATTTATCATTATGAGGGAAGGATATATTTATTTACAGGTATACATGTACAGCTTTTTATATCTGTTGGAAAACAGAAATCTTACCGTGAGAACCTCTGAAGTAGCAATACTCAGCCTTTAGTCTTTATGCTGAGTTCTAGTGGCTTATGGGCCCAGCTTCATGTGTAAGAGACACGTCATTCAGGCAGAAACTAAGTACAGGGAAAGGGAAGTGATGCACAAAAGATCATAGGTCAAGTAGGACTCATCTTTGGTATACTGCCATGGAGCATTCTCTTCTGTTCACTCTTCTTTGGCATGTTTCTAAACATACTATTACAAAACCAGTGGTCTGAAAAGTCAACAGTAAAATCATAGTTGATTTGAATTTGATAACAAGAACAGTATTGCTAAAGTCAGAGAAAATTTTCCATTTTCAGTGAGGTGAAAACAGTCTGGTTTGCATTAGAGAAGTAGGAACTGCTTCTGTGGGACTCGAGAAATATTTGGTTATTTTTTTTCTGGCAGGTAGTGGTAAATAAAAAATCACACCACTATGAGCATGCTTAAAATTTAATTTTTCTGAACTAGTTTCAGAACCATAAAATGGCAGCAGTATGCTATCTTTCCTAAGAAGTGAACAGGAAGAATGTTGTGAATTGTTTATATAAACACTTTGAATTGTTGGTATTGACTGGTGTTACCAATCAAAATCAAAGTTCTTACTAATGGCAAGAGACAGCAGTTCAGGAATTATGATGAGTGGCTCAGTACCTTAATGGGTGACCTTGTGTGCTGGTATTGATAGATCAATGACTTGCTGCCTCATCATCTTTTCATCTTAGCGTGAAAACCTTCCTTTTTTTGACATTGGTGCAGTCACTGTCAAGTTTTGTGTCAAGTTTGAGTTCACATGATACTCAGCTTTTTGGAATACTCTGTGACACAAGTTAATAGCACCTGGGTGTGTATTAACTGCATTATAGTAAGTGATAGGAAAGTAATAAGTTTTCCTCCTTATTTTGGTATTTCAAAGATAGGGAGAGCTAGAGTAGATTTTAACATCATGTTACATTTTACATAAATATCCTATGACCATAACTTTAGAAGAGAGACTGATTTTCAAAGCATTCAGGCAAAATACTGAAATTTGGTGCAAGAAGAGCAGATCATTACATTATTCAGCAATTGGGCCTGAAGAAGCAAAACCTGATGGACTCAAACTGAAAAAAAAGCTGGAAGAAGCAATAGCAGTGGGTTTCAGTCAGGTGAAATTAAAATTGCTTTAGAAGTTTCTGCTGTAGATTCCAAGCTGCCATCTCTTTTCAATCTCAGTGTATCTTTACCCCATGGACTGACATGACCGTTTATTCAACCTAGGCCTGTATGACTTTTGTGCTACCTTCCAGGAAAGAAATTGCTTTTTTGCAGCTCCCTATCATATTAATTTTGGGAAAAGGATTAAATCCTCCTTCTGACCAAGTCTACAGGCATGTTAAAGTGAAGCCACTTCATGCTCCTGGCCAAACAAAGAACAAAAATACCCACAATAAGCAAAAGCAGATGGCTTAAGTGGCAGGAAATGAATGAGCCAGACTGCAGGTAAAATGGTTCTCTGAACACATTGTGGAGGTTTGTAATGACAGGTTCTTTGTTATCTGGGGCCTCCCCACAGGAGGCCAGATGTCTTCTGTTGTGAAAGGAGATAGATAGAGATGCTCTTCCTTTTCCTCCCCCTTTAACTTATGGCTGTTTAAGTTACTGCTAATGGAAGTGGAAGCCTGTTTTCCCCCTTTTCTCTGATGTTTTTGGAAACAGAAGAGATAGTTAGTGAAGAGGTATTCTGATATGAAAGAAAAGGACCAGAACTGGCCTTTACCTCCCTGTGACCTCTATTTTAAAGAACAGGGAGGTCAGTGCTGCTAATTGCACTTGAAAGGATTAACCACTTGATCGCTTTCATTTGATGGAACAAAACTATTCTTTAAAGCTGGAAAAATGTACCAGCAGTACTGAGGCATTTTCAGTGTGATGACTTGGTCGGCTTGGCTGCTTAAACCACTACTGAAATTAAACAGAGGATTTAAATATTTTTACAGAGGGGGAAGAGCAGGAGACGGGAGGTAAGGTGGAACTACATCTGCTGCTCAGACAGAACAGATTTGCAGCAGAAGTAATAATAACCTCTTTTCTGCACCCATAAAAGGTTATCCCAGGAATATCAACAGACAATTATGGATATTAAATGTTCCTCTGTCACTTGGTATAACAATGACTCTTGCATTACACTGACATTCCACTGGAAGAAAAAAAGAACCTGAACCCAATTCCTTGACACACTGTTCCAGATTTAAAATCTTTTCGGTACACTGATTTCACCTGAGAATTAAAATTAACTTACTTTTGGAACATATTCTTACTTCTCATTAATCAAAGTGAGATATACTTAAATTTGGAAATTGTTTTTAACCTTATGAAACTATTCTCCCGAAGTAACAAAGAACAGCTTATAAAAGCTTTTATCTGACCTCTGTTTCTTAAATAAAAAAACATGTTTTCAGGGAAATGTGTCTTGGAAGTAACTCCTCTTTCCTCCCTGCCCCCCCACCCCAGTTTTTCTCTCTGGTTCTTGTAAAACATTAGGTCAGTGGGTTCATTTTATTTTTGTTTGTTTAAAGTGGGTGAAAGTTTCATTCTTAAACTATTATACTTGTGTGAGTTTTAAAAAAAAATTACAGCAATCTATAAGAAATATAAGAACAGATGGAAATGTCAAAAGATTATCAAAATTAATACGAAAGGAAATAGCATTAATCAAGCATTAATCATTGTAAAAAACCAAAATAACCTCTCAATAGCAGTAAGAACCAAATGAATAAGAAATGTGTTGTTTCCATAGCGCTGAGGCATGACTGCTGCCTCCCCATATACTGAATAGCTGGGCCATTGTCTGTGTACCTTTAAAAGCAATCTTTCTCATTCTTATTTCAAGCCTGTGTTTCTCATGGTTCTGTTACTGTTCATGAACGTACCATATACAACCAGCATCTCTCTTTGTAAATCAAGGGGTGTTGTTTGTCCTCTGAAATGCATTTTTCTATGCATTTACTTGTGCAGGTAAGCAGACAAATCTGAAGGTATGTATCACCTGTTGAGAGGCTATATTTATATCTTTTAAGTAGTGTCAACTTTAATTTCAATGTTTTGATAGTAATTTTCCAGAACTAATCTTGACAGTGCAGATCTTACAATCTACTAATTTCATGAGGTCCTTCATTTTATACTGGTGCTCTACCCCCTGTCCTAAATTAAACACCATCCCAGTAATTTCAGTAAGCTTTTGGTGTCATGAAAGCAAAAATAGCATTACTAGGTAAAACACAGAGAAAGCACCTGAAACAAAATATTAGTAATAAAAAGTTAGTATACCAATTCCTTTTCACAGTTGGTGATCACTTGATGTGGCAAGATGGAACAAATCCTCCTATTTCCACCTCAGGAAATATGGCTGTGATGAGCATACCAGGTCTGTTGGTTCAAAATATTTAGCAAAGCTCAACTGTGTTAAAATAAATAATTCTAAACAGGCTGCTCATCTGTGTAGGCTTTGAACCTCAAGTGTGTGGGACATGAAGTGTCCCACACTTGACACTTTTGGACAAACACTGTAGCCATTATTAAGAGTATAATTTATTGCCAGATTTCAGTTTGATAAAAAGTTATGTTTGTGCAGTTTATCATCACAAAAGAAACAAAATAAAATGTACTGCTGCTTACCTACAGAGAGGCATCTTACTTTTTTCCTGCACAACACTTGGCATTTTTAATCAATGTGTACATAAATGAGAAGAAAAAAAGCAGATTGTCATATTGGCCTTTGTAGTTCTCTTTCAAAATCTCCTGATGATAGTCCACAAGGAAATAATAAATTGCTTCTATTGTGGAAAGGTATGTATCTGGCTTTCCCTTCTGATGACGCCAAAAGCAAGTTTTCCTTGTCTTCAGCTCAATTTGCAGCAACCCTGACAAGACAAAAACAGTATGGATCAGTCTGTACTGATTGGTAGATGGAACACCAAACAAGTCTTTGCTTTTGTTTTCTGTCTGTACTGCTAGTATGCATCCAAGTTACTTCCTTTATCTCCATTTTTCACTTGTAAAATGGAGGCAAAATAATTTTATTCTACTTTGTGGACCACTTTGAAATTTAATGAAAAAGTGCAGTTAAATTCTAGGTTAGAACCTCATTTTCAATTAAAACATTTATAACAGCCTTGGCACCCTAATATGAAGTTTATCATGCTTACAGGAATAAAAACTACAGCACCACCTTTAACAACCAAGTTCATGTTCCAAATAAGCTACATCACTAACAAGAAAGTAATCATTAACATCATGCAAGTGTTTCCTTTCTCATCTAGTGATCACTTTAAATAATCAATCAATAATAGACATTACCAATATAAAAATATTTCCTGTCATTGTCACAGCTGATGTAGTTTTGCTCTCTCAGTATATATTACACCACACTTCCAAAAAGGCACAGGAGTTCCTTTTCATCCAAATTATCTTGGCTGTTCGGTGTTTCTGAGATTGATGTACTAATTTGCTTTCTCTTGGAGTGTAATTAGCTACATTTACTCTCTGCAGGCTTACAAAACACATTTCTTCTCTCTACATTTTCTTCATTTAAGATTTTAATACAGTATTTCTTGTAGCTGCATCCTTCTTAAAAGTGTGACAATTAGTTTTCATTTGGAATTATGAACATTCATTTTTGAACTTCAATATATGAGAAATTTTTTTTGGATTATGACAACAGTTCTCACTTTTCATGTGTGTACAACATCAAAATTTCATCAATTCATGCATAAGGAAACTCTGTCCCATTCATCTTGGAAAGCAAAACTGCAATCTCAAAAAGGAGTGTCAATGCAATTTATGTCCCCCCTAACAGGCACCAAGGAGAAAGCAGTTGAGTCCCTGGGGTGTGCTCACTCTTGTACCGGCTATAGGGAAGGCAAAATTCACTGGCCAAGAGACTGACACTAGTAACACCTTCCAGCAATCCTGAAGAAGCAGACAGCTGGAATACAGCTGGAAGAGAGATGAAGTTTTAGAAAGGATGGAAGAGTCCACTAGATTGGCTTTGATATTGACAAACTGGTTCTTTAAGAGCACTAGTGTAACAACCACAAATTTCTGACTTATATACTGCATAAATGCTCATTTGGTTCCTTTGTCTGGTTATTTCTTTTCTTCCATTCATCCTTTTAGAATAAGTACCAAATGTTGTACAGTAACTTTGCAATGTGCAACTTCTCTACTCTTTACAGTAATGCTTCAATTTATTTGATAGAGTATGTTTTGTGTTAAACTAAATACTAAGTAATGGGATTTTAATTAGCCAATACATTATATTAACATGTGGAATTTAATGAACTGACTAGACAGCAAGCCAACAGACATCTTGCATGTCAGAACTCTGTGTAATTCCTTGTAGGACCCACTGCAAAGCAGGCACCTAATTTGTATATATTTCATATAAACTTGACAGCCTGCCTCCAGGCTAACTGTATTTTTTTCACTAATGAAAGTATTTTCAAACTCCTATTTATCTCAAAGGAAATGGAATGTTATAAAATATTTAATCTTTTTTGGTTTTATTTATATTACTTAACTGTGAACTTCTTGAATGAACCTCACACCAAAACCTTTGCAGAATTTGTTTTCAGACATGAGTGGGTGTGGAGGGCAGCAGGCCCTCATTCCTCTCATGTCTGGTACACAGTGAGGTCATTGGGATGACCATGAAACAAAAGACCTCACCAGAAAAAGAAACTGAGCCATGACGTACTTGTGCTGTATCTCCTAGATCTCTCTTCCATCTTACCATGTTCTGCCTGCCAACTACTGCATCCAAAAATTCTCTCCTGGGTGTCCTGAGAAAAAAGATAGCTGCATGTGAAGGAAACCTTTCTGGATCATTCAAACTGCTGTTCTTCTATAGCCAACATAAGAGCTTCCATTCTTTGAGAGTGAAGAAGTTTTTCAGTGGAGGAAAAAAAATGTAAAAGCTCTGTTAACACTAGTCTTGTTTTGCAAAACACATTATATGGTGCCTTTGGCTAAAGATGTCTTCTGTAGCACTGAAAGATGTTGAATCTATTCATATATACTCAGAGATTAGGTTGGGTATACATTTATATCATGCTGTCCTTGAACAGGTATATGTTTCTCTCAATCCTTCCTGTAGCAACAACATCTCATTATCAACTTTTTTTTTACCTTGAAGTCGATCATCAGTTATTATTTTGTTAGTTTGGTTCCAGGTACTGTCAATAAATATTATTTTCTTCAGTTGAGTGCCTTCATTTCTGTTGTTCAAAATGCATTCTTTTAGGCTTTTTTCTTCAATAGATTCAATTTTTGCTCGCTTAAGAAATGGTTCCCTGGAATAGTCATCATCCGTATCACAAATGCCTTTTTTACTGTATTTTTGCAGATGTAAAGCAATATCTTTTACTGAAACTGAATTTGGGCCTGGAAATACCAGTGCTATCTAAATGAAGAAAAGAAAAATCTGTGAACATAATGTAGTAACAGGAATTGTTCCAATAAAGAGCAAAACATTTAAGAAATTTAAACATTTAAGTTTGAAAGGGTGCCCCTTAATATATTCTATTTTCTAAAATGACAAAAGGATATGTTAAAATAGTGAATAAAGATATTAAGATCTTTAAATGATGCCTCCATGCTTCTACTACAAATTTCAATACTTCTGTAAAAAGTTCTTTTTCCAGCCCAAGTTTTACTTGTCATTGCAGTATATAGGGCAGGAAGGCCATACAAAGAATAGATTCTAATCAGATTCACAGATTTAAGAACAGAAGAATCTGTCTTCTCTGGCAATTATGCTTTCCTTGATGGGTCATTCCTTGAAGAAAATAGCACCACTGTGAGACAGGTATTTTGTCCTGTTCGAACAACAAAAATACTAATTAATCAAATGTGTAAACAGTACATTCCAGATTAACTGCACCATTTAAATCAGCATATAAATCTAGGTTCATAGCTCACTTTTCTCAGGCTCTTTGCTAAATCTTACAGGTAATGGTTGCATTTCAGTAACTTTTTCTCTGTAATAGTGAAAACTAAGAACTTCAAGGAAATTTAAATATTTTAGGTGCTAAATATGATGAGTGCAACATCTAACTGCTGAAGTTTTTCCAGGCTTTGGATTAGAGCCTATAACTACTGTCCAGTCAGAGGCCTGAGCTTCAAAGAAAGCTCATGATGGAGTGGACTGGATTGAACAGAACAGTGTTCCTGGCCCACTGCCTCCCAGCAGTTCGCAGTACCATTGCAGGAGGAAGTACAGAAGGTAACTCTGCATCTCCCCAGCATAAAGCCCTGCTGTCTATACAGAATTTCTTACTTCATGTCTCTCTTCTCTGTATTCTGGAATGCAAGGATATTTATAAATTGTAACATCATCAGGTGCCAGGAGCTTAGCATGGACAGCAGTGCTTTTGCCATCTGTTTCGTTTGGATGTTTAATGATATCAATCTTCAAAGGTAACTGCAGTAAGAAAGAAAAAGTATTATTTATAATCATACAAATTTTGAAGAAAAAGTAAGCAAAATCCAGGAGAAATTAGCATGGGCATGAAATTAAGACAAGTTTGACAAGGTCTTCATTTTACAGGACTAGGTTAGAGACAAGTGTTAAGAAGCACCTGTTGTATTGACTCAGTTCATGTAAATACCTCAGTATGCAAGGAATGCTATCTGGATTGCTGCAGGAGTGGTGTGGCAATCTTTCTAGAAATAGTATCAATAAGGTAAGATGTGGTCTTAATTTCAACAACGTAATAGTCATAAATACTTATCTGTTTGAGGTATTCACCCTATTGCAGAAATAGCCATTTCTATGAAAAAGCATGGTATGCATCAGTATTTCTGAAGTGGTTTTATGCTTTCAAAGTATCTTGAAAAAGGATTTTAGTTCATGAGAAGTGATCAGTTCATCTTTTTATCTAGTAGATAAAATGTTATGTGCGGACTGGAATATTGTTAGTTCATACACATAACTCCTCAAATAAGAACAGTAATTCAATCAAAATTGTAGGTTATTCACACTTGGAGCTGCATTAAAGATGAATGTCAACAGTGAATGAAGCAGAAAAGTAATAGGCAGGGACAAATTGTTCTCTGTTCTCAGTAATTAAAAGGCAAAAGAATACTATAAAAAGTCCATAAGAAATACTAACCTTCACAGTTGGAATTTCTTGTGTTGGGACAGTTTCAACAGGAACAAAGCAGGTATAACAGTAAAACATCCTTGAACTACTGCATCGAGGACATTTTGATCTCCCCCTCTGTTTTGCCTTTTCAAGTACTTCTTGTGATGCCAACTGCAATTGTTGAAGTGGGTTATCTTGAAAGGATGATGGAGCCTGCAATTCTAGACTTTCCAAACATTCACTAGTCCTTTTTGGTCTTTGAGGCTTTTCTTCATTCACAAGTGTAGATGAATTTGAAGACATGGTTAGAGAGTATATTTTAGCTGTCAAGCAACGATTCAGTATACTTAGAACTAATTTATTGGAAGTGATTCTGTATACTATTGAGTTAAAAATGCTCATCAGAGAAGGTATTTCCTATAAGAGAAAGGATAAAATAACATCATTCAGTTGTTATAACACCAAGAACTCCAGAAAGATTTCAGGAGATATAAGCATCTAGAACTAGAGATCTGTGTTCTTAATGCACACCTATACATGTTCATCATCTTACTAAATTATTCCACTCACTTAGCTTGTGCAAAAGTAACTTTTTTTTCTCTCAGTAGGATCAGTGCCTAAAAGCTTGTGAAAGCACAGGTAGGCACTGTTGTACTGGATGAGTGTTCGCATCGGTCTTCAGCATGACCACTGACAATGAATCAAGGGTCTATGTGGAAGAAATCTGTAAGAGAAAATTACACAAATTTAGACCTCTATCCGGAAATTTATTGCTTGTGGGGAAACCAAACTATCTGAATGATATTTATTCCTGTTGAATTTGTGAGATAAAAGAAGTCTCCCAAGTGTGAGACTTAGAATCATAGAATGGTTTGGGTTGGAAGGGACCTTAAAGATCATCTAGCTCCAGCCCCCTGCCATGGGCAGGGACATCTCCCACTAGCCCTGGCTGCTCAATGCCTCATCCAGCCTGGCCTTAAACGCTTCCAATGAGGGGGCATCCACAGCCTCTCTGGGTAACCTGTTCCAGTGTCACACCACCCTCACAGAAAAAGATTCAACAAAAAGGCCCTCTTCAGGTATTGATAAGCTACTATGAGGACCCCCCTGAGCCTTCTCTTCTCCAGGCTGACTTGAGCCTGAAAGATTCATCTCAAGTACTCTAATATGGTTTTGGTGCTCTATCTACAAGATAAGCGCTGATCTAGTCTAGACTAATTCTGAAAGTTTGTATTTCTTTAGTAACAGCAATGTTTTTTTTTTTATCGTATTCTTGAGGAGAGACTTTGTCTCTTAGCAGCTGGTATAAAACTCACTGCATAAGGCATGAGAAATGTGAGTATAGGGCCAGAGCTGATGCAGACAGCAGTGGTACTGCTGCGTGCAGAGCTTCTCAGTCACAGCTTCAGCCAAACCCTTCTGACTAGATCACTCCAGGGACTTTCTGGTCCTCAGAGCAGCCCCTGCAGCCCACAGTAGTTAGAAATTGCCTTCTGCAATTCTGCACTCTGAACAGCATCACTTAAAATTGAAAAAGTCATGTTTTGTATTTACTTACGGCTAATTTAGGTTTAGTTTTTCGTGTCAGGGATTGCACTTGTGAAACGATGTAACAAATCAGTCATGTTTAATAAAAACAAACAAACAGTAATTTCTGAGATGCAACCGAAAATTAAGTGCGTTTAAATAAAACCAAGTGTAATTTAATTGAAAAACAACAAAGCCAAAAGAGTTGGCTAACTTTCAAAAAAAATTTTGTAAATTAATCCCAGAAAAAAATTTGTTGTTATTTTCTGGTAAGGTTAAATACTTGTGCATGCTCTGATACATTCCCTCCCTTGCCAACACCCTCTAACTTTGAAAAGGTCAGAGATCTCCATTCTAATATGCACGGGCAAAATCTAATATGCACATTTTATAGCACCAGTGGGTTACTATCTGGTTTCATCAAGATGCAAAGGCCATGAGAGGCCTCACTGCACTCCCAGCTTGCCAATGGATTCTCCTCAGTTTCTCACTGCATTGCATGGGGTTCAGCATCTGAAGCATCTCCAACATTGATACTGGCACAAATGATGCTTCTCTGATAGCACAGGAAAACCTTTGTGGTCTCAATGTAACAGCTGTTCCCACAGTCACAGCAGCATTCGTGTACTGTACTTTTCAAAATAAGATAGCAACAGACTTCATGCAAGTTCTTAACATCCATATCTTAAGACAGAAAACTTTAGGATTGTAATTAACATCTCTGTCACCCCCCGGCTCCAAACTGCCGCTGGAGATTTCCCCCACAAGCCAACTGCAATTCTAAGACAACTTAAAAATCTCGGTCAGGACACGTCTATGAAGCACCGGCAGCGGTATGTTCGCCACTGGCTACTTGAGCCCTGTTAGGCCTCAGCTGGCGGCGGGACCAGCACCCGACGATCCTCAACCTCCAGCCGTGGGGAGATACCGGAACCCGCGGACAGCGCTGGCAGGGCCCCGCCACCCGCGGAGAGGCAGCAGCGCGGTTCTGGCGGCTCCTCAGGGGGGGTGCCTCCGGGCCGCGCTCCTCCTCCCCTCCCCCGGGGACGCACCTCCTCACCCTCTTCCTCGCCTCCAGCCTCTGGCCGGCCGGCGCTCGCCAGAGGAGGTCGCCGGGCTCTTCACCAGCTCTCACGGGCCCCGGAACCAAAGTGTCGGGTTCGGCCGCCGCGGGGAGGAGGGGACCGGAAGAGCTTGGGCGGGAGTCTGGTTTTCAACGGGGAAGGGTAGCTTGGGGCTCTTAGTGCTGGCCTTGCGTGACTGACAGACGGGGTGACTCCAAGGTTGGCTGGCTGATGGCTGGTCGTGCAGTAAAAAGTAGACTGAATGCAAACCCCATCGGGTTACACACAGAGGAGAAATCTATTTTTTCCAGCCGGTCTCTATCCCAGGTCTCACAGACGGTGTGAGACCCTTCCCTCCCCTGTGGGCCTCTCCCCTCAGTAGAATTACGCGGGCGCTGTGGCCTGTGATGAGGGGCTGGAGGCTTTAATTCACTCTATTGTTACTCCAAGAGAGATTTATTTTTTCCTCACCTAGCAGTATACTTACTGCATACTTATGGTTGACACTAGGGGCTGGAAGAATTATGTTGCCAAATTCCTTTCTTGTTTTGCATCTCTGTAGTAGGATGTGGGATCTTCTCTGTGGAATTTCTTGGCCTGGCTGAGAATGCTGCTCTACAGTATCATTTACCCACTATTCAGTGACCACAATTTTAGGTTGAAGTGATTAAACTAAAGCAGTAATTTTGGTAAAAAGAATACTTCTTTTGAGCCAGTGAACTGGTGGATGTGATATAATAGTTGTAGTAGCCTTAGGGGACATTGTTGGCATTTGCAGGCAGACTTTTTACCAAACTTTGATCTCAATTACACACCCAAAATCTCACTAACTTCAGTGGTATTACATTTGGTGGCTGAGGATTTCCGTCAGCATTCTGTTGTTACTTGTTTTTCTTTGACTTGATCTGTTTATCATGCTAATACTTTGCAGTAGTAATAAAAAGCTACCACATTTCACCATCCACTTTTTAAATCTCATTACACTGTGACAATAGGTCTCAATGTAGTTAATTATGACAAAAACCCAAAGTGTTTATTGAACACCAAGAAGTCAGTTTTAATAGTTTCTACAATTCTTTCCTGTCAAACTTAATTATTGTGGGTTTTACTGAATGTACCATCTCTTACTTTGTTTGAATAATTTCTGTGGCTGCTGAATCTAGAATTTGTTGTTTGGGAACAAGCAGAACCTGGTCATCATTTAAAAGGAAGTTCTGAAATCTGAATTACTACTTTGAGTACTTTTATTCTCTACAGTTATTTGTATAGAAGATGTGATAGTAACAAAACTAAGTTTAGGAATGCTTGCTATATAATTTTTGTTTAGAGTTCTTGATTGCACAGTTTACTGATAAGGTAATTGTTTTTCAAACCCACATTGCTCACGCTTGCTTTTTTTTAGTTTCTAACTACACTGAACTCAGAAGATACCAGTTGATTTGTTTCAGTAATATTTCTGCTAAATTGCAATCCTCCCATTTCTTTCAACTTATAAACAAAACCTGGATATATAAGAACAGTGCAGATTTGTCAGGTGACTGGGCATTCACTTTTCCTTCAGTATGTATTTTAGCAGTACCTAAATAATAGTATATTTTATGGAGACACTGAGAAGAAAATGTAACTTCTGCCTTGTATCCTATGTATCCTTAAGTATCTTTTACATTTTTAGTTTATTTCTTGACATCTAATAGTGGCTAGTATTCATCTGTTCATTGGAATAAATCACAGTGTATGTGTCATGTATGCTATAGTGTTACCTTTGTCAGTTTTAGCTATCTAAAGTGTAAGTATTTATATCTAAAGTTTAAAAATACTTGTTAATACTTGTTATCTTTTAAGGTATTCTGGTGAGAACAGTTCTTACTGTATGTCAGAAGAAAATGCAGTAACTTCCTTTTATTTTTGAAGAATTTTTACAGTCTCAAGATTTGGTGAGTCTGACTGCTTATTATTTTAACTACCTGTGTGTATGGTGAATTGAATGGGCAGAAGTCAGGTTCTGAGCAAAGTCCTGTGAATGTAAATATTGTAAACTGAGTTTGAGCATAGATTGTATTTCCAAGACCCTCAGGCCGTTTGTAGAAACGGGGAACATTTGAGAGAGCAACCTCTTTGTTAACTGTCCTTTTTCTCAAAGGTAAGTCATGGGGGACATTTTTTGCCTGCTCTACAGTGATTTTCTGTTGTTGGAAGCATGCTTGAGTGATGACACTGAATTGAGCTTTGTTTAAAATATTTGATCAGTCCACAGCTTTACTAACATAACAGAAAGTCCTTAACCCTGAGGCAAAAAGTTTTGATGGGCATGGAAAAGGGAATGGGTAGTTTTGCTTTTGCTGTACTGATAAGACAACTCAGGAAATCTTTAAATATGCCTTTCTATTTTGTTAAAGAATTTAATATAATGAAGTTAGCAGTCATTTGAAATTCCATTGTTTTTGGAGGAAACAGAACATTTCGTCTGGCCTATCAAAGTTCTTTGTTGGTATTGATTCACTAAAACCCTTTAACTGCAGAGTTATGAGAGAAGTTGCTCTTTTGCTTTGAACCAGAACTTTTTCTCTCATAGGAGCAGAAAACAAAAAAATGTTTATTTTGATGGGTGGAATGTTTCATTATAAAATTTCAATTTTTCTTTAAAAGGAATGTTTTTTAAAAAGAGCAGTCTGCATATAATTGAAAACATTTTAATTTGGCATAGTATTAAAACAAAATGTTAATATGCTTTCATTTTCTGCTTGGTTTTAATCACCTTTTTCCTTTTTACTCCGTAATGAACATACATGTGTATTAGTAGTTTGTATTTGATTGTTTAATTAAAGATATAATTAGTCTTGCTGTCCTACTCTTCAGACAGAACATCTCATTGTCTTTTGGCTATACCAGAGGGTTTATTCACACATTGATTACTCTATATTAATACTTACTAAGTTATTTCAGGAAAGTGACCAATTTAACAATTGACTTCAAATTACTACCATTTATTTGAACAATTTGCTCAAATGTTTAAGTTGCTGATTTATATTATTAACTAGACCAAGGAACAGAGTTTCTTCCTGTGCTTCCAAGGCTGTTCTCAACAGATGGAAGGCATTACTGTCCTTTCCGAGAACTTAAATTGCACATGATTTTATTTGTCTCTTTAGAAACATAATAACCTCCCTTTTTTTTTTTTATTTGAGCTATCTTCTTTTCTAACTAAAAAGTTATAGTCTTTTTAATTACTCCACATATGCTGTAATGGACCTTCCTGGCTTATTTCTGGTTTTCCATCTTTTTGTGATGGTGTAATCATCTCTGAGTGCAGTTGCATGGGGGAGATCACAGTCCAATTAGCAACAATGTTGCCAGAATTAGAGATGCTTAGAAAGTGCACAGGAAATACAATTATACTGGTATTGCCATTCTTTATGCCAAATAAAAATAGCAGATTACCTAGCTTAATCTTTGCATTTGCATAATTTTCAGAAATAACTATTTTCACTAGGTACTGATTACAGGAAGGGTGGCCAAATTGAATCTCTCGATAAGCTTTATTCTTTGGTGGGTAAGTTACGTAAATATGAGTCCTTCAAGCTCAGCATTTCCAACTACAAACTCTTTCTTCCAGTATCCTAAAAAAGAAGCTGCTGATAAGGGGTAGTGCAAATGTTTTGACACATTTATCTTTGTGTGGTGTTTTCATATTCCTTTTTAGTATCACTTTCAGCATTTCATGAAGCTACAAAGTTGAGAAATCTCTTAGTCATTTGTTAGGAGTCATTTTTGTTTAAAGATTCTTCTTGCTACCTGTCCCGATGCCCTAGAGTTGACTGAAAGTAAAAGTACTGAAAGAAATAATGTTAAAATAGTATTAAACTAAAATGGAAGCTAAACCCAGAAATAGAAAGTAGAGCAGGCAATTTTCTTGCTGTCCCCTTTGCCATATTTGCTATGCATCATGTTAAATTTCATGATCCTTTTTTAAAATTTAAATATACCATTGAGTACACAAGTCTGACAGTGCTCTTGATTTAAGATTATGCAGTGAGATGAGTGTCTGTAACGCCTACGTCTGATTCACTGCGGGGATTGTACAATCTGTAAAGTGGAGTTTGCAGCAAGTATGTAAAACACATGAATGCTGTTAGGCAAATTAATTTCAAATTAACTTCTTCTGTGGATGGTTGCTCACTTTTACTACACAGCTGGTGGTCATGAACCTCAAGGTTGTGAAACTGGTCATGCAGCAGCAATGTCAGCCACAGTATTTACATAGTCAAGCACATGCTCATGCCTCCCACCTGAGGGCATGAACACTGAAGACATTCCTTATTTTTTTCATATGACACGAAGCAACAGAATAAAACTGCTACAGTGTCCAGCTGCTTCTGTGTGCACTGTTAATTAATGCTAGTTAACAGCTCTCTCTCAGCCAAGGCAAGATTTATTTGATGGTATGCTGACTTCCCCAGTGTGCAAGTACCCATCTTTTACATGACTGATGTGGAATACTTATCCCATGTAAAGAAAAATTTTGCACATGCTGCATGGATGAATTAGCCACAAATACTGTAAAATGACAATTCAGTGTATTGCAACCCTAATCCTTCTGGTTTGATTTTTTACTCAATTCAGTGGTATTTAGCTATGGTTTTAGACATTTAGATACTTCACTGGCAGACAAATGAGAAGTTGTAGTGTTTCTTTGTTAATTCAGTATTTAAATGGACAATTTTAGAGATGGTTTGTTTCAGGCAGTGATCTCTGTTCCCATGGTCAGTAAGTTTGCTACAGGTAAGGTTTCTCTTTGGGAAAGTCATTTTGGAGCAGAGTCACGATTCATGTCAGGATGAAAGTCCAAGATAGTCTATGTTAGATATTTTTAATTTAAAAAATCCATTCGAAGTGGAAGAGCTTTCATTATTATTTATCTTTAAAATTTAAATAGTTGATGTAATATGCTACAGATTAGATAAGATACATATATAAAAATTAGAATATGAAGAAAGAAATAATTTATAGTATGAATAAGTTTAAATTTCCACTACAGAGCATTTAAAAAATTTGCTAAGTAGCTATCTTAAATTACTTTTTTAAAGCTATAAGATGAGTAGGATTGCAGAAATGTCTATAGACAAGAGGAACAGCTTCCTAAATATACTTATCACCAACATGAAAGAGTCAGTCATCTGTTACTGGTATCAGATTTTCCAAAAATGTTTGACAGAACTGCAAATTTTGTGGCACTTCTTCTTCTTGTGCTAAAGATCCCTCTTTTCTGGCAATGTATTACAATTACTTAGCATTTTCTGTGATACGTGAACATATGCTGCATTTCAGCTTATAAAATGTGACATAAACCAATTTAGACACTTAGTCTTCAAAATAGAAATGGGAGCCAGACAGAACAGAAATTATCATGAGCTATCAGAAGTGATAATTTTTTGGCTAGTATAGTGTGCGAGTGGTTAAATTTACTTATAACATTAAAGGATGTAGTCTTTTAAAAAAAATCTTGGTTTTCATTAAATAAAATGATTAATTAAATATCAACAAGTAAGACTTCATTCTATGTCCAAATTTCAACCCCAAATGGCTTATTCAAAAGATGTGCTTTGTTGAAATCATTGTCCTCCATTTCAGGCTTAAATGGCTACTTTGACTTGAAGACTGATTAAGCAAATTTCTGAGAAGTGAATTCCCCTAAAGTTTCACACAAGTACTCAAGTTATAGTGTTGTGAGTTTTGTTTTAGCAGAATGACTTTGTGATTGCTACAGTTCTCTTGAATATTTTCAAAATAATGGTTTTGTAACCTTTTTAATAACAGTGTTATTCTAATTTTGGCAGGTATATCTTGACTGTTTTTCATAAGTCCTTTATGTCACTTTTTATGAAGCCTTTCTTGAATCCATTAAGTGGTTTGATTAATAGTCTTAATTTTTCATTGGACATCAAGTACTGGTAAGTTTTTTTTCTCTTCTCCTTGAAGCACTTTTTATCTAGACCCCAAACTCTGCATTTCAGTGGGAATTTATTACTTTTCGCCCTAATAACTATATGTACATACACAAAGTTCAGTACCAGGAATACAGTTGTTAAAAATTGGTATTTTTCAGTTGTATTTAGTTGCATACATTTCCCCACGAAATTAAGCACTGATAGTACTAGATTAGCCAGCAAGGATATACCCAGAAACATAAATGAGCTGATGAATGAGGATTTCATTTCACTGCTTTCTTTGTGAGTGTGTGTAGAAGTACTCTGGAAGAATCTGTAGCTGAACATAGTGAGTGTTTATATATATACATATATATATATATACACACAGATATATACATACATTTGTTAAAATGGAAAACAATAAAAACTTCCCTGGTATGTATTTGTAGGTGGCCTTCAAGATACCTCTCTATAAAAAAGGTCACTTTATATAATATTCTTACAAGATTAAGATGTACCTGTCCTAGAAGTTTCTATTGGAAGGAGCATTGTACCATTAGATATTTGCATGTATTAACAGTTACAGTTTGCATTTTTTAGATTATGTATGTCATTTAATGTACTTTAAAAAGCTTACATTTACAGCAGATTTATATCTTCTGTGCTCATTTATTTAGGTTTCATGACAATGTGTGTTTCATTATCTTATATGTTAAAGCGGGTTGACAAAAGCAATAGAAATGGTTTTGAAGTAGAGATAAAATACAGAAATATTTTCTCAAAACCTTTCTTTGTGTCAGTCATTTCGTTGGGCAGAATTTTCTTTTTAGTTACAGAGAACATTGTATGTAGAAAAAGATAACCCTGAAAAATTTAATTTAAATAAGGTTTACATACTTCAAAGTTACATAAGCACCGCACTCCAAACGAGCCTTTAACTTAGAAGAGCTGGGTAAAGCCACAGTATAGTCTGTAATGTGTAACCAGTATAAATAGATAATGGATCAAATTAACTGAAATTTAGTCAAACCAGAAAAAAATCACAAGAAACAAGGAGGCCACTGCTATGGTATAGATTCTGTGTCTATATGAAACTTATGGTGTGGGAAGTGATGTGGAATGAATATTGAAAACCACTGAGTAAAGTGAATTATGTATTGCTGCCAGAATAAGTCACAACCTCAACAAAACATATGCAAATGTCTTAAATTTCCAGAACTGGAACAACCACAAAGTAAGGATATTAACTCATGTGCAAAACCAAGCAGAGGAGAGCTAGCACAAACTGTCGTGTTTGACTTTACAAGTATGATTACTATTATTTCACTTAGTATGGCTCCCAAGCCTAAAGTTGACCGTGGTCATAAAAGTTTGAGCATTAGAAACAGGAAAGAAAGCAATTTTAATTTAATTTCTGAAGATCCATGGGGTGATTTTCAGAATGATAAATTTTTCTAATTTTTTTTTTGTTTTCTGATCTAAACCCAAGGAAATTTGTATTTAAATAATGGAATCTTGAATGCTTTATGGCTGCCACAGTAAATGTTTCTAGTGAGGATGCTACTGGAAACTTGGACGTTAGTGCATCTGCTAGTCCTACAGCAGTCAGTACATCTTGGAAATGCTTTTAAACACATAATACACATTACTTTCTGCATTTTGGGATGAAACTTGTACACTGCAAATTCTCACTTTCAACAGTATTTGTTATTAGTTTTAGTTTGTCTGTCATGAAATCAAAATTTATAGCAATTAAAAATGATTTGTAAATATTTATCAACTCTGAGCATATAAACTCCCGATACAGTGATCATTTAGTTAAGCTGTAAACATTATTACAAGGTATTTAAAAAAGATGACAGATCTGATGGTTTTGATTTGTCAGTTCCTCCAATATGAGCTACACTTCACTCCTTTCTCTGCCACTTGGCTCACATTTTTGCTGTATCTTGCATTCTAGCCTGTAAATTCTGGCCATCTTGTTTTCCCTGTCCTGATGGATCAGATCTTTAACTTTTATTCTTCCATGCTAGCCTGCTATTTTTTCTCATTGCTGCTCTTTTAATATATTTTCTCAAGTATTTGTTAAATACTTAGGAAAAGATAGAGTGCTGTCTCTTGCCAAAGACAGGGGGTTTGGAACATACTGTACTCAGGAAATCCTGAATTAGGGAAGTGCTGCAGCCATGTCAAAGGAAGGAAAGCATTCTGGTGTATGCCATGATTCTTACAAAGCTTTTTCTTGTAGTATAGATGTAAGAGAACTGTGTGGTTATTTTCCCAGTGGAACAGACTACCTATGCAAAGAGAACAGTTGCTCTCAAGTCCTTGCTGGAGGATTTGTTCTCTACAAATGAATACAACTTTGTAGAATCTTTGTTGGCCATGCATATCTGTGACTTAAAAAAGTCAACTACCTTACTGTCATTGTGTATTGCCTGTTAGCTTTCCAGAGTAATGTTCCTTTTTTAATCTAGTATTTGTTTTCAAGTATAATTAAAAAATGAAATATGGTTTTTTTGAAGGTGAAAGTCAGTGTTACTCTCATCAAGTCACAGTCGTGAAAGGAAATTCTTGTTCACAGAATACAGAGATTTTTTTCAGTGCTGTTCAATTTGCATTAAGTTTTTAGAAACAGAAATGTATCCATATTTTTGAACAAAGGAACATTTGGGTTTAAAAAACAATATGCTTTTACAAAACCAACATTTTCCTGATTTTTATAAATTCCAATGATGTTGTTCTAATATAATCATATTTCTTTTTGGATCTTGGTCATTGTAGTATTTTACTTGTATGTGAAAACAAGAATACTACCAAGTAGAAAGTGATTATTTGTGAAGCAAGGTCAGTAAATAACCTCAGCTGTGATTGTAATAACATTTTTTTATCTAAGTGAGTTTGTTTTGATGACAGTAATTGCTTAAGTCATTTGAAGCTATTGTTATCTGGATGTTTCTATCCAAGATGTAATGACTTTGTTTTTCCTATGACAATGAAACAATTTTAACTCTTCCTGCTAATATATTCTGTGATCTACCTTACTGCTTTAGGCTTGCAGAATGCTCGCATTTTTGTTCAGTAATCACTTATTTTCTTTTATATTTTGAGCGCTTTGGTGCCTAATTTTTGCTGAAAACAATAGGAATATGAGGTGTAGGCAAGTTAGCTGACGTATTAATTTGTAATCTTACAGAACTAAATTTTCCTGGCTTCCAAATTTTCCTCTAAAGGTCTCAGGCAACATCCCTGTTCTGTGCACTGGCATGACAGCAACTTGTAGAGATATAATCTTGTTAGCCAGCTTCAACAAAGATATCCATCTAACTCTGCCAGTGCCGTTTCTTGTGTAGCAGCAGAAATAGCTGTAAGCATGGATAGTAGCAGCTCCATCTCTGCTGCCCTGTGCCCTGTTGTCATTAGTCTGATATTTTAAATCTAGTGTGGATGTATGTTTAATGATTAACAACACGTACCAGACTTGAACTTCTTTTTCTTACTTATTGAATGAGATAGTGGAAGTGGCTTGCCTAAGGTTATTTAGGAAATCTGTAGCAGATGAACCCTCAAAGTTCAGCAGTCAACAGATAGTAACCTGATTCTCGTCCATCAAATCTGCTACTGTCCAAGATATCAGTTGTGTTCACACTTAACCAGCCAGTTGAAAGTGTAAAGGGATCAGTCCTGAATTCTGGCTGAAATTGCACCACATGACATTATTATTACAAAAACATTTCTAGTGGTAATAAAGACATTACTGAATTATTTGGAAGAATAGAGGGGTGATGCTTCTCCCCTATTCAACACTGGTGATGCCACACTTGGAGTGCTGTGTTCAGTTCTGGGCTCCATTGTGCAGGAGAGGCATGGTCATACTGGAGAGAGTACAATAAAGGGTTACAAAGAAGATCTTTCCTGTGAGGAAAGGATGAGAGAGTTGGGACTGTTTAGGCTAGAGAAAAGAATGCTGTGGGGGGAACTTATCCATGTAGCTGAAGGGAGTGTGAAAGAGGACTGAGGCTCTTTTCAGTGGTGCCCAGTGATAGGACAAGAGGCAGTGGGCACCAGCTGAAAGACAGGAGGTTGCATCTGAACATCTGGAAACTCCTTTTTACTGTAAAGGCGACTGAGCATTAGCATAGCTTGCGCAGAGAGACAGAGACTCCTTGGAGATATTAAAAAAACCCATGTGGTTTGGGGCAACTGGCACCAGGTGACCCTGCGTGAACAGGGAAGCTGGACAGATGACATTCACAGATCCTTTCCAAACTGGATAGTAGGTAAGGCAGATAGCTACAGAGAGCTGGGCATGCTAGGTATCTGCTTCCTATTGAACTTTGGCAGCCTACTTGACCTGACACCTTCAAGCTCACACTAGGTACCAATATCTACCTTTTTGGTGGATCTACATTTCAGAATGCTCAGGATTCAGATCTTTAGCCATCTTTGATAAAGAACTATTTCAGAAATTATCTTAGAATTAGGGATTCTTACTTGATATTGGACTTCATTCTGAAAACACTGTAACCTTTATGTGTCAAGTTTATGCTTCTTCATTCAAATTCCTCTGCGTTTCTGGTTAGCACTAAAGGAAAATAGTTCTTTCTCATGAGGAAGTAATTTCCTCTGAACTGAGTTCTCTTTTTCCTCTCAGTGTTAAGAGTCAATCTTTTCAAGTGCCAGGCCTCTAAATAAAAGAGTTTCCTTAATGAAACAACCAATTCTTTCTTGGTAAGCTTGAATCTGCCTTCCAAACAGAATTGAAGAAAGTCTCCCTTTTTAGGTCTGGAATGTAAGCACTTACAGAATTTCAGTGTCTGGAATGCCTGAGATTTACAAGGTAGCTTTCCTCAGCCAGGTATTGTGAAGTTATTTTCAGACCTCGGGTTTTAACACTTGGCAATTTCTGTGTGACTGGTGTTATTTGCAAATCTTTCTAATCAAATACCGCAGCTGTATTTTTATGTAAGAATATTAATTTAAATATATAGTGTATAAAAGCTTTTTTGGAAACTTTTTGTGTGAATGTAATTGAAATTAATATAAATGTCATGTTGAATACCTTATACAACCCCTTGAATGTTCACCCATCTGAGTTTCTGCTTTAAAGCTAGTCCTAATCTTTCTAATTCTACTAGCACAGAGAAATTAGGGTTTTCCTCTGCTAATAAATTCACCTTCTGCCTTGTTTTCAGTTAATGTGTGACTTTAATAGCTGTTACCTGTGAATATTCGTCCCATCATGTAAACAGTTTATTTTCTTTCCTGTCATTATGAACTATTAGTTAAAGCTCAACTAGTGTTGAGTATAGATCTCAGTTTTGATGATGACTCCCTAATTTGGGGAAACTCATCTAACATGTCACTTTCACTTTCTTCACATGCTTTGTAAAAAGTTGTCACTGAGGAGTCAGACTGCAAAGGCCTATGAAGTATTTTGACTCAGATACTCATCTTTGAGTGCAGTGAATTACTGTTCTCTTACTACTTTATTGATTTAACTTACATTTTGCTTCACCTCATTTAAAAATTAATTTGAAATGCAGACAACAGTATTTTAATAATTTCTCAATTGATGAATCGGTTATCTGACTCTTACAGATGCTACCACAGTGGCCTTTTAAAGTGCTTGCAACAGAACTAGAAGTGAGACCATACTGAGCTTTATTATGTCTTGTAGAGGTAATGGAAAATGTCCATTTGTAATTTTTATTGTGTTATGGAATATATTTACACTTTTTTTGCATACCTTTAGTCACATACAATTTATTATAGATAAACTATAATAGCAAATATGTAGCAAATATGTAATTAGCTGCCTAACATGGAAAATGTGTTTTCTGTAGGTTTTTGAAGAGTCTGAACTGCACTCTAAATGAGTGTTTTAAGAAAAATCGCTTTCATTTGAAATCACAGACTCTTTTAAGTTGGAAGGATGCTGCAGGGCTCTTGTCCAAGCTCCTGCTTAAAGTACGGCTCACACTGATACTGGACTAATTAGTTTAGGACCTTTTCCAGGCAGTTCTCTGCTCCCTCCAAGAGTGGAGATTGTGCAGTCTTCTGTGAGATTCCCCAGATGAGATTAGCTCATTTCTCTGTCACTGAGTATTTATCAGCACCAATGCAAAATATAAGTAAGTAAGTAGAACCTGGTTAATTATATTTAAAGGACCTGCGTAATGGAGAAGTTTCTGGAAGATGTGGATGGTTATTAAAGGTGGCTAAATGGAATGGCTATTTAAACCACAGGAACTTATGTTTCAGTTCTGAGCCTCAGTCTATTTACACTTTGTAGTGTCTATGGTAAACAGAGAAAAAGCGAGATGAAAGGCAGTGCATCTGAAGGAAAACCAAAAGAACTACAATTGAGAGTGGCTTTTATAGCCCACTTTGTTTGGATTTTCCTGAACCTTTAGTATTGTAAAGGTTAGTAATGAGCCATATCCAGTCAGATGCATCTGTTTCTTTTCATATAAGCCTGTTTTCCTCCCTCATGGTATCTTGTATGATTGATGTTAAGAATTCTGAGGTAATTGATACAAAAGGCTTTTGTGAAGATAACTGACATCTTTTCTGAAGAATACTTGTTAAAGTCTAATAGGAATGTGATACTTTGCTGCTGTAGTTCACCACTGTAAATTTTCTGATTATTATTCTGTAGCTTTAGTGCTAAACATTTTCCTGGAGATGGCTGAAAGGAAATATATTTTGTCTCAGAAGAGATTTTCTAACAGTGAAAATCACTCATTTGGACTGATCTGGTTTTGCTTTTTGGTTCAACTTTTTCCATTGACTACTGAAACAGAACAATCCAGGATATGTTCTAACCTTTAAGTTTGTTTTACAATTAAAATGCCAGAAGAAATGAAAGATAACACATTAAAAAAAGGGCAAAATACAGATTTATCTCATATCAGCCCCTCCTGCTAAGCCAACATAAGGGAAGTATTGCAACATGAGCCCATAGGGAGTGCTCTGCTGAAGGACTGTATCATTCACACCTGTTCTATGTCTTTTTGTGAACTGTTCACTCATAGGATGTATTTCATGGATGACAGCTTTGAAACATAAAGCAGCCTTGGCTTACCTGGTAATTATTTTAATATAGATATCCATTAAGTAAAGCACATAGCAGTGAGGTCTAATTACCTTCAAGTTTAGGAATCATTTGACTGCAACATATATTCTTGAATTACGTGATCAAAAGATCTTTAAAAGAGTTTATCTGTATGTGGACTTAAGCTTTCTTGGCATATATATTTAAAGGGTGGCTCATATTTTAACACAAACTACAGTTGGGCTTTTAAGCACAAACAATCTTAATGAGATTTTGTTCTTTTAATTTCTGTTCCAAAGCTGCAAATAAATTAGTTTGGATCTAGAAACTTTTGCTAGTATGTTAATGTCGATAATGAATATGAAGCTTATTTCGGTGTTTGTTATTCACAGAAAATATTTCAATGAGCATCAAAAATGTTTCTTTGATAGCACAGTCTATTGTGTTCAGTCAACAAGTACTAGATAAACTAGCAAAAGCACAGTGAAGATTTACTGATGTAGCTGTAATAATAGTTTTTTCTTTATGCACCTGTTTATGATATAATTATCTATTTGATAGATATTATATTTTGAAAATAGGAAGTGAAAAATCATAAATGTTCTTAAAATACTAGTATTTTTCAAGCATGTTTTTTTTAAAAGTATTTTTTTAGAGAAAATCGTTGCCATTTTCGCAAGTGCCAGTGCAAGGTATCTCAAGTAAGAATAAACAGATTACTCTAGCTAGACCTTTGTAATGAAGAGTAGAGGATTGGAGACCTGTAGTTATTGACTCCATCTCAGTCATCTAGCAGCTGTATTAGCTGATTTTTTCTGATCTTTATGTAAGAGCAATTATCACAATACTGAGACAATTTGAACGCAAGCTGAACAGAATGAAATGATCATAGAATCATAGAATAGTTTGGGTTGGATGGAACCTTAAAGATCATCGAGTTCCAACCCCCCTGCCATAGGCAGGGACACCTCCCACTAAATCAGGCTGCTCAGTGTCATCTCCAACCTGGCCTTGAGCATCTCCAGTTATACATGATACAATGAGTTAGTCTTGTAGGGCTCAGTTGAACACTTTAGTAGCTGGAAAATGAAGATGTCTTCATCAGATCACATTGGTTTTATCAGGAAGTTTCAAACTACTCATGTAGGCTCTTATGTAATTCTGCATCTGTGAGTATCAATTCTGCCATCTGAGGATGAATTCCAGTACCTGCTGGAACTCTGACCTTCTTTTACCTGGCATAACTTTGAGAGTGCAGTTTAATTCAATTAGTGAGAGTATGTGGCAAGGATTTCTTACATTTTTGCATTGTTTCTTTTGAGGCGTCCATTGTGCGATTTGCTGCAGGCTGTCATTTTTGTCTGCCATCCAATGTATGTTGGCAGGAGGGTTGTGTACTAGTCTTTGTGTCTGGTCGCAGAGAAAAATTCATGCATCTCAGCCAGACCATTTTGTTATTCCTTTAGAATTAAAAGCATATGAAACAGATGCAGCTTAATAAGGTTTTTTTTTTTTTATAAATAACATTTAAATAACTTAGAACAATAAAGTTCAAATACAACTTAAAATAAAGTTTAATGCTGTAACAACAGGAAAAGCATGTATAAGGATGGAAAAACAATATTGAAAGCTGTATGCCCTAACAGGAATTATACAAAAGATAGGATATGTTACATAAAAAACCTTAATATGTCTGAATTTTTACTTCGTCGTTATATAAAATGTTAATTTGTGAAAAGTGAGATGAAGTACATTATTTATTCCTATTCTTATTTTACATACACTATTTGAAACATCTTTTAGAGCAGCATTAGGTATTTGTTTCATTAATAGATAGGACCATTTTGTAGTAGAGTAGACTTAATTTTTCCAAACTAACTCTTTTATCTGAATACAACAATAAACATTTACAAGATTATATATTTTTTTCTGATCATATAGTTTATGTATAGGATATCAGTTTTTGGGGGAAGTATTTAAAATACTGCTCAGCCTCCACATTTACTATTGACTTGATAATCTGACAACTCATTCCAGCAGCCTTAAAGTCTGACATATTTTACACAACATTATCATCTGCTTATTATTATTATAGCAGCCATATTTAAGAAGCAGATAGGGTTTTTTTAAATAAAATATTATCAGATAATCAAGTCATGACTTATTCTTCAGGGTAAATTAATTTAAGAAACTACCCAGTTACAATGACTAAGATAATGATTGTACAACTCTTTAGAATTTTTTACAACTTTTAGTTAGTAAATCTGGTTTTGTGTATATTTTCAAATCTTTTTCCATGTAGTCTCTTAAAAATAAACATAAATGCGCAAGTCCAGCTTGTTCAGTTTCTCAGTAGTATTCCAGCCTCTCTTGAGATCTCGTCAAATAGTCATCTTAAAAGTAATCTTCCTGCTGGAACTAGTTCTTAGTAGATCACTTCTGATTAGGATATTGCCAGAGGAAGAAAGTGGGATGCTTTGTGTTCTTTCTTTGTTTTTTTACCTTTCATGGGAACCCCTTTGTGGTTTAATGTAATAAACATCTCCTTTCCTTTGTGTGTCCATTTTGCAGAAGCATATGTGTTATAATGGTTCTCTTCGATCAGTTCTATGAAGTTGCAATCCTCATTGCATACTTTCTGTTGAGAGTAAAGAATAAAATTGAACAAAACAAATACATATGGCTTGTTGAATAATTAGATTAGGGAATATGGAAGAAGCATATGCATGATAACCCTACATATTATTAATATTTTTAATAATTAAATTAGGCTTTTGAAATCAGAGTATTAATATTTTAATCTACCCCCACTTAGTTTTCCACATTTTAAAAAAAGTACATAAGCTCTAAGCATCAAATTTATTAAATGGACATAAAAGTCTCATAAACCGTAAGCACAGGGTAAATTTTAATTATTTAGGTATCTATTTTACAATCATCAGTTTTGATGACTGTATACATGAGTGAAGTTTGCATCCATACCTTTCCATAGAGTCTTCCTGACTTGTTCATTGCCAGGAAATATTCACTTTCCACTCCTTTGATTGCCACTATTCCAACTGCCACTGTTCGGATTTCTAGAATACCTGCAAAGGCACACAGAAAGGACTGTAAAATGCTTGTTTGCTCTCCAGCCAGCTTTGAAGGTTTAGTTAGACTCATATTGTGTAATACTTCAGTGTTTATGGAAAATCTCAGCATTCACCCTTAGAAACTAGAAATTGTCTGTCTGCTCTAGAAATCATCTCTGTGTTATCATATCTGTACACAGCCATTTAAAAAATTGTACAGTGATAATTTTAATGTTTGTACTGAAGTTGCGATATTAGTATAAGTAATTTTTGTATTTTCAAAGAATCAGCATATCTTAGAATTTATCAGGCTCAGGGTTTCACTTGGAAGATTTATGTATGTAGCCATCAAAGTTCACAGAATTTGTGTAAAGCCTTTATTTTGAAGACTTATGTAGCAGTATCATCTCCTTGAAAGAGTGTAAACCTTAGAACTTGTGAGTGATAGAAAACAGACCACAGTGTCTTAAATAAGATAAAGTATTTGCTTGACCTTTGTGTGCTTTTATGACTGATTGGAGCCATAAAGATACGTGTATTTGAAAATCATTAAAAGCTGCTCTGAAAACTTACTTATTTAAAATCAGAAAACATTTAGGGTTGTTTTATGTAAATTACTTTATTTTCATCTGATATGTATCTGCAAAAGCTTTCTGTAGTCACTATGATACATTTAAGTTACTTGCAACATAAAATATATTCTTATCTTAATTTGGAGAAAAAAACCCCAACAGCTCTGAGCAAAGGCAGGAGGATTATGCAGGTCAGTAAGGAACATGAGGCTGTTTTCAACCTTTAAGTATTATTGCTGTTTTAAGGAATTGTTTGAGTTAAACTTCTGAGTTTGAGCTTTTTCTTCCATATGGAGTCACCCAGAGAACTGTGTACAGTAGCATCTGCACCATCACTCCTTCTCCAAAATGGGGTCTTCCAAAGCCAACCAACTCAAAGCCAATTGGTAAGCATGGGGGAGAGGGGAGGGAAAGAGAGGTTTGTGTTATATTGTCACCTGGAATACGTCCTTCCTCTTAAACAAAACATACATTTTGCTTCTCTTTCAAAATTGTATTGACTCTTCACAGCCACCACACATGACAATAACTTTTCATTAATTAGATTATTATTCAAAAGGCATGAAACATATATGCTCTTTCTCCTTTCCTTAACTGTTTTATTTGTCCCTCATGTCCTTTGCTTCCTTTATTGTTTTATTTTGATATCTTCCTTCACAGTACTCACAGTCCTAGCTTGTATTGCTCACTTTTTTCTTCTTATTTTCCCTCCCAGCAGATCAGTTACCTCTTCCCATGGTGTGTGCCCTGCTGGGCCATTGTCTCTGAACACTTACACTTCTGTACTTCTTTATAATGTCAAGCCAACTTTAAGCTTTTAGAATTGTTTGACATGTTCCACTCTGCTGCAGGCCTAGCACCAAATCTTACAAAGGGTAATTTCTAACTGAAACTTACAAAAATTATATTAACTTTCATTTAAATTTCACTTTAGAAAAACCACAGTGAAACTGAAAAACAGATGAACATCTGCATCCAGCCAAACAAAGAACATAACAGTGGAAGGGATCTCTGGGTCATCAAGTCCAGTGCTCTGCTAGCCTGGGAATTGCATCAGATAATTCTCTTTTCATAAACTTTGCCAATACTAAATTGGAGTTGTTATTTCTTTGCCCCCAGTGTTTCCGCCGAAGGCTGTTCCAGAGTTTGATTTATTTTAATGGCTAGAGACTCTGTAGTAATTTGCAATCTGCATTTTTTCAACAACAGCTTATATCCATTTGTTTTTTAGCCTGTGCTGACCATTAACTTAAGTAGAGGGTTTTTTGAAAAAAATGTTTGAGTTTTCTATTTATACAGAATTTAAAAAAAACCCCAAACTTAAGAATCATAGTGAGTTTTTAAAACAGGTCATTCTAATTCAAATAGAGAATTACTTGAGTAAGCCTATATTGGCCGAAGTTTCAGTAGTAAGAAATACTACTTGTAAAAAAGGAAATGCTAGAAGCTTTTGTCGAAGGCAATATTATTATTGAATTTTTTACATTTTTTAAGGTGTTTTGTTTTTTCTGAAGTGGATGGTGACATTCATACTAACTTGCAGGAATTATATTATTATTATTATATTTTCATTTTGGGTACTTGTTCATCTGCTTTATTTTCAGTTGAGACATGAATGTCTTTCATGTGGAAAACTTACACTATTCATATTCAATTGCTTGTAGACCAGAAATCTGGGATCTACAAATGCTTTATAGCCTAAAGAATCAATTACATCTTTGAATGACACTTCTCTGAAGAGACTCTTTTTGTGCTTCTTGCCATAAAGTTTACTGAGGGAACACCACGCGGACTCTCCAATAACTACATCACCTTAAAATTATTGTAATATTAATAATGTAAAGAGAAGGAAAAAAAAGAACATAGAGCATTCAGTGGAAAAAGATCTTGTATATTCTTGATTCTCTGCTCACACAATGACTATCTCAGAATTAAATGGTCCATCATGAACTGCATGCACTGATTTTTCTTTTTCTACTTCTAGATCATGTCTCATCTGTTATGGTGTGCCTTAATGTATCCTCTAAGGAGAAACAAAGCATAATTTTTCCTTTTACAGCAAAATGTTTATTGATTTAGGTGTATGAGGCAGCGTCTCATGCACACTTTGATATATGATGTGCGGTTGAATCAACACCGAGTTCCTTTGTCTTTATTAAGGCATATGACAGAAGTTCCTTAAGCAATAGGACAGCATACTCTGTGCTCCTTTTTCTTCTTCTGAAGATTGTGGAGCAGTAATTAATAAATTAATTATTACTGCAATTATTTTAATTTTTTTTTTCTTTAAATAGATTACGTAGGAAATGGAAACGAAATTTTTTGGAAACTAGGAAAATTAATGCTTAACTGTGTGGTTAGAAATCTGAGAGCTGATTTTAGCTGAGAATCTAATTAATTGAATTAATTTATGGTCTTTACATAAATAGTCTGGACACTTTGTATGTACTGCATCATTCTCAAAGCACAAGTTCTTTAAAGAAGTAGTTAATAGAATTTTTAACACTTATAAATAACACGATCTGTGAAAATGTCTGATCTACATTTAATACTCAGCTTGATATATAAACACTCAACATGAACTGTGAGATTATGTTTGTGTTATGTGTCTACATGTATGGATAGTGGAAACCACTGTCTCTTCCAATTATAATTTTATAACTTATATTTAAATGTAAAAATATTTTTTCTATTACATCATTATATAGCACCAAAGGAGGAAATTCCTATAGGATATAGAAAGTAAGAAAATAATAAATGCATAGTATAGAGAAAATGAATAGTATTTTTCCTTCTTTCTTTCATTTCCGTTCAGTATCTGTATTAAGTCAAGATATCACATTAAATTACACTGTATCACTTTACAGTCATATTGGCCTGTCTTCACTTTGTCTGTGAGACAGATTGCATGCATGGTGGTAAATAGACAGTAGGATGTGTCATTGCAGATAGGAACCTGATCTATTAGTAGGCATCAAGAGATAATAAAATTCTTCAGCCAGAATCTTGGCCAACTACAGATATTTCTGTTTCTTCTATATGCCCTGTAATCATCTGCTACTGTTGATTCCTGCCAAGAGGATGTTGGACTAAATTAAATTTAGATCTGAGCTGATACGGTTATCCTCATGGTCTTAGTATATATGTCTGTTTATATGGTTGTGACTGTTACATTCAGCCAGGTCTGTGAATGTGATCATTTTATTTAGTTTTGTTTTCTGAATTGCAAACCTCTTATTTTTTCCCTGGTCTTTCATTTTGAAAATCTGCGTCATTGCAATGTCTTGCATAAGACTAGCCAGGAACAACATTTGGTGTACTGGAAAGTAACCTAATAATCTAATTTTTATATAAATGCAGGAAGAACTTTGCTTCTGAGTGACAGATGGTATTAAATTCAATAGTATTTCCTAGTATAACATACCTGACTACTCTTAAGACATGAACTGAACCATGTATCAGTTTCACTGCTCCTCAGCTCAAGCTACATGTAGTTAACCTTCTGCATTCACGGTAAATCTTAATTAGCTTAATAATTTAAAGAAGATTAATTTCTACAGCCATAGAGAAATGATAATGAAATTAAACTTACTATGTTCAAGTATGTTTGTAGGCCATTTTTAACATAAAGGCAAAAATTCTATCCTCATTAAAATGCGTAGTAAGATTTCAGCTAGTAGAGCCAGGATTTTATCCCTACGGTTCCTTCAGTGAGATAGAAGATATAAACTAAAATCTTTTCAGAAAACTCACACAGAAATAGAGCAAAGTGTTGAACATGTACACACATGAGATTTGTCTGTGTCAGTTTCTAAATGGTAGTTTATGTAGCACTAGCTACATCAGCAAAATGATGAAGAATTAAAGTCTTCAGAGATTCTACTAAAGAAAGCCTCTGTGTTTTTCAGTTACTTTTATCTAAAATATCCACATGAAAATTCAGAAGATGTTTAGAAGACTTGAATGTACTACAAAGTAATGGGGAAATAAATCAGATTAAAGCCAGAAAGAGGAAAAAAACCTGAAAATGGGCATGCAAAATTGAAAACAACTGTAATTTCTATAAAATCAGCATGAAATTCCAACCTATTTTATATGGTTGCATGGTCAGTGTAACAAATGCAGCTTAAAATTCGTATAGTGGATGAAGCTTCCTACAGTGTACATAAAAGATGATCAGCTGAGGTAGGCTGTATGTTCTCTTTTGAAGAAGATGACTGTGGATGCTGGCAGCTGTCTTTTAAGCCACTTGATGAGAAGTAAATAACAGATGGTTGATATAAAATCCAGCAGAGAAAAACCAACAAACAAACAAAGTAGAAAAACAACCATTTAGGCTGACAAAACAGTCTTAGTGGTGAAATATATATAACATTTTTAGAGAGGTGATTTTCCTGCCAATCTGGTCTAGAACGACAGTTGCTCAGTTCTTTACAAGTAGACAATTCTACGCCTTGACTTATTCCATGACTGTGGCCTTCAAGTCAGGACAGTGTATCAGGCTTGGAGTTTGTGTATAAAAATTAACCTTTAGGTACATTGTTCATAATAAATTGAGCATTCTCAAGTGAGATAATCCTTTCCTGGCATGGTATTAGATAACTTTAATTTTAATCACCTGAGACTAATTTTTTCTTTTTCTTTTTTTTTCTTTCTTTTACTAAATCTTAGATCTTATTGCTACACAATCTGTTTAACATTGTATTGAACTAATTTCTAACTGTATACAGCCACAGATGAATAGGGAGACTTTCTTTGTGTTTGCCCAGAATGCCTCAAATAACATCCTATCTCTAGCAAAGCAGACCCTCGTCTTTAGTAATTTTGAATCCTAGAGGCTGATAGGGCAGTTGCAATTCTTGTTTCTGAGAGCTGTAAGGAAACATGTAAGTGCAGAACATTCCTGAAGGTGTAGCAGGGTGTAGCAACCTCTCCAGTGGGTCTTGGGAAAAGAAGAGAGAGATAGATCCCTTTTCATACTCGAGGAAACTGTCCCACTATGCTGGGTGATCATATTGCTGAGGAAGATTTCAGAGGAGGTATCAAAGTATGCATTGTGTTTAGTCCCTCATGAGCTTGCTCTTTTTCTGAACATTTGATATGCTGATGATACCCCCTCAGTGTCCCTGGTCACTGCTTTTCCATTTGTCAGTGTCAGAGTTTTTCCAGACATTAATTCAAGTTTTGCCATCCAGTATATTTTTCAGCAAGATCAATGGCAATTTCATGCCAGTATTCTTCTTTTTTTCTCAGATATATCTGTTATAAGAAAATGTTTAGGATAAGATGGAAACTGCTAAGAAGATGTATGTAGTCTTCTTATTGTAGGAATGAAGGCTGGGGGGGGGGAAGGAAAGTGTGTTTTTAAGGAAAGTAAAGAAAAAGCAAATGTCAACCAGCCATTAATTCATTATATACTGCAATATGATTTAAGTATTTTTTTTTACCCTTCCCCATTATTATATGTCATTAGAATGTGGAATTTGTATTGTGTACTTTCCTTTTCAAGAGAGTGAAAGAGTTTCCTATGGTACCTCATAGAATTTATGTTCATAAGCTTGGTAAGTAGAAATACATATAACAGTAAATGTTATAACAGTTTTCAAAGCAGAGATGAGATTGTCTCCACCTCAGGAATTTTCTGTCTGTTGATATGATTTTAACAGGCAGTTAATTATTGTAACAGAAAATGAGTTTTTATGTGCATTCTCTATTGCTTTCTTTTTTTAAGTACCAAATATTTTCTCGTGCAACTCAGAATTTGGGTTTATGGCATAAGCATATACAAAATATGTTACTATTTACATCATGAGCCAATATGAAAAGCTACAAAGCTTGTATTTAGTGCCATTGTGCTGTATGCCCATGTGCATTTGCTCTGCATGTGTACACTGTCTGAAGCACTCGAGATACGAATACGACGGTACATATAATCTGCACATAAACAATGAATCTGTCAAGGATTGTCAGTTGAAGCTACTGCTTCAGCGAGGTGCCAGACATCTGGTTGACATGGACAAATATTTGAAGCACTCAAAACTCCTGGTTTGTCCTGTGTATAATTTCCAAGTGGGAAAAATTGTAATTCTCTGAGGAAACACAAATAGTGATAGAGAGCTATTCCTTGAGAACTCCACATAGCATATCATTCAGTAGCAGAATTTGAATATAAAGTTTAGTTTGTGTGCAGAGTATGTTTCATTAAGCACAAATCTGTGGTATGTAATTAACTTCTGCAATTCATTGGGCACAAAATCAGTAGTCATACTGTGTTAAAAACAGCTGAGTAATCGCTAAACAGAAGTCCATCAAAGTATTCTTGTACTTCAGTGAGTTTTCATCTATTGATAATTTCAAAACTCTTTACTTGACATTAAATTATCCATTAATTTCTCTACTGTTTTTCAGTCATACAGACTGACTATTATGTGCATTGGTAGATGAAATAGCTAAATAGAAAACTTTATAAAAAACATTGTCCTGGTGGTATTCAACATTTGATGAATAACTTAGTTATGGAATTTGGGCCATGTTGAGGTTCATGAAAGAAACTGCTAATTCAGTAACTCTGAAGATAGTATGAAAAAAAATGAGAACCAAACGGAAGAGAGGAGATACAACAGGGAACTAAAATGGCTGTTATTTTACTTACAAGTTTTGTTCTTTGCATGTGTAATTGGAGTTGTGGGTGTTTACCTTTATGACTGAAAAGGAAGAAGTAAGCTAAGTTCCACTTTAAGTCTGCATCGTTAAAACTATTCACACAGTTTCACATGTGTCATCAAGCAATAGCCTGACCTTTACAATAGATATTACTACCCCCCCCCCAAAAAGAGAAGTATAGTTTGAACTTTCTGACTTTCGGAAATACAGCTAAAAGTATACCCATTTTACTTATTAACTGACCTTGTTTATCTGCAGTGGGAAATATGGAAAACCATAATAACTTTTCTGGTTACTTTCTTAAATGAAAAACATAATGCAGCACTCATCATTTTACAACATCCTGTAAAGCTTATTTCCACTAATTACTGTAGTGAGGATTTCAGAGACTATCTTGCAATTAATTGCTGCTGAAGACAAATAGCTAAGGCTTGCTGAGTATTTTTCCTTAGTGTACAACCTTTTTGCCCTCAATTTCATGTAAACTTTTTGCTAATGTTGGTGACTTAAGTAAGTTTGTAAATCAAATGCTTCATTCTAAATGGGAGCATAGTAAGGAGTGGTCTATGATATTCTGACTCTGAATTGCCTTCTCTGGTACATGACTGCAACATTAGTGCTTTGAATCACTGTCTTTCTGTCTTTCTCTTGATTAGATCTTCAGAACTGGTGTGACATTTTTTGCTCAAGTAGATCCTAAAACTGTGGAACGTTTCGATTTCAAAATCTGACTTGTGAATAGCAGTGTATAGTAACAGCAGGATAAACTGCCCCAGGCTGTCCTTCACTTGTGTATTTCTCATTAAATTTACTAGAACCCTTCACTTTGCTGATCTCCACTGTGCATTTCATATAAATATTTTCCTGATCAGCCTTTTACACAGCAAATAGTCATTTCTCATTTTTTGCAGGAAACTACATTTCTCTCCAATAAAAATTGCCCTGAAGCTAAACATATGGTTGTAATGAAAAATAATATTATTCTTGAGAATTAATAGTGTCATGTAAAATCCAAGTCTTAATCCTCAGTCTGAAAAAGTGCTCTCTTATTACAGCATTAATAATTTACGGATACTAAAAATGGGGAAAAAAGGGTAGAATGACTGGTTTCAAAATATAATTGTTTCCAAGCAGTAAGAAAATTAATGATGTAATAGTTTAGAGCTAAACTTGTACAACACATGCTTTCCCTAAAGCTCAGGGGAATGATATTTCTAGTGTTCAGATCTTTTGTGCTACTTTCACTAGAATAAATTGTCTCTTCAAGCAGTGCAGGCTTTTAGAATCTAGCTTCAAAATAGCAAAACTAAATGTAGAATGCTGCTAATTAACCTTTTCACATCACTAACAGCTATTTCCATTTAGTGCTGCAAAACTTCTCAAATACAGAGTTTCAGCACCTAAAGCTATTTTGATTATCTGAAACTTGGAAAATCCCACATAAGAGCCTCATGTCTCTCCAAACTCTTCTGTAATGCAGAAGTCTTGAAATGTATTCATTTGTTCTTTGGTATTTGTTACTGTGATATTTTGTTTTTATCTAGCAAAGAGCTGGTGTCTTGTCCCAGCATCCTTGCTGATTGCATTTCCTTCCCACTTTCCAGGGTAAAATTAGTGATCATAGTTGAGATAAAATTAGTCATGTAATTTCTATGCAAGACTTTTCCGTCTGTTTTTCCAAGGAAAATGTGAGAGCATACTCACATACCTCCTTAGTGTTTAAGAAATGGAATGATTCCTTGTCTGAATTGTGTTCTGAAGAACTTCAATTCCAGGTGCATTTCAGGTACTATTATGGCTTATTACCTGTATAAGCTATCTGCAAGCAGTTGCATAAACATAATGTGGCAAGGCATGCAGGGATTACTTGGTTAAAGGGGGCAAAAATACATCTCAGACAGAACCTGTTCTTTTTTTATCCAACTAAATACATTTTAGTTCAATTTCCATATTAGATCTGTCTGCAGCTTGGTGCAGGAACAGCTGAAGCCAGACATCTAAATATATCAATGTCAGTGTCCACAAGAGCACAGGCAGGCAGTACGTAGTTCCTTTCAAGGTACAAAATGCAAGAAGCTGCTAAGAAAATCGTACTAACCCCTTGCTGCACCACAGAGTGGGAACTGATAGAAACCATCTGGCTTGCTCTTTCTGCCTTCAAAACACTACTGGACATATATTTATATAATATGGTCTTTCAAATTGTTCTGGTTTGCTGCCGACAAATAATTTAGATTTAGTTGAACTTTTAAAATCTATACTAGACCAAACACTGAAGTATAAACTAGTAGATGGATAAAATTTAAGAACTCTCAAAATATAAAGCAGTCTAATAATTCAATTCTGATAAATAAATTGGGATCTTTGTATGTGGTGTTTCTCCTGAAATGCTCAGCATAGGAAACAAAATATGTGTCAATTATTCAACAATCTTTTTTTTTCCCCCAATAGGTTAATAATTCCTTGACTTAATTTTGCCTAATGCCATTAATTTTAGTCTAGTTACACACTGGGTTTACCACTCTAAAAATTTTATCCAAGCCTGACTTTAAACAAATTAATAGAATGTCTGACATTTTCCACTAGCAGCATTTTGAAACCTCTGTCTTTATTTTCATTATTAGAAATTTATAAATATGTTGCTGTCATCCAGTTAATCCTTAGTTCTAGTTTTCTAATTTCATATTTAAAAGTAAAGAGAAAAACAGCTGCATCAGCAGCAGTGGCGAAAATTGTCCCTCTCATTGAGGACCAGTGAACAGAGCAGATACACTATGGAAGCTGTAGCATAATTTCTTTTGAACTTGTTTTATTTCTGTGATTTTTATTCTGCTTTTTTAAATTCAGCTGAATTATCCCATTATAAAATCAGGGGGGTTTTTTTCAGTTTTGACTTCCAACACTAGGAAGTTTGAAGACACAAATATTCGTCCACAAACTAAGTTTTGCCCATGAGTGTGATCTCGGGAAGTCAATACGAAAACTATTGCAGCTCTGTGTCATGGAAATACTTTCTAGAGTCCACAGCCTTTCTGTGCTTTGCTTTTCTCACTTTACATAGAAATGGCCCCATAGCTTTTTAGTAAAAATTACTTGTGCCATAAAGGTAGAAAGGACTCTAGAACTAAGGACTGCACACATTCCAGTGTGTTGTCTTAGAGTAACGTGATGTCTTCTGAAGAGAAGGAAACATTCACAGCTAAAATGTAAAAAATCATGGAAAAAAGATAACAGTTCTGAACAGTTAACAGAGCATAGGATAAGCCAAATCACAAGAAAAGTTCCTGTAAAATCTTTAACAACTTTAACGCATTTTTATGATGTGTTACTGGTTTGTTCACAACCCAGTTTCCCATTGTTTTTATTCTAATTTTTATATCCCAATGTATGAATCAGTCCAGTTTTGTTTATTTCAATTAAATTGTCATTGTTTACAATTAAGATATATAAGCAGGACATAGCGGGAGACAATGATGTTAGAAAGCTGCCTTGGGTTGTTATGCACGGATCCTTTGCATTATCACCAATAGTAAAATTTTAAAACCTTAGTAAAAGGCCTAACATCTGTTTCTTAATTAACCTTAGGAGATTATTATAAATATACTAGGAACTACATCAGTTTTTTTACCAACTAAAGAAAGTTTCCCATGGCCCTGAACTGCATGAGGATGTGGGCTCTCCTCTGCCCATGAACAGCTATGGTAGGTATTCTTCATTCTCAGAGCACACAGGTACTACTGTATCACAAGATGGTGGCTGTTTATAATAAATTTACCTGTGACCTGTCTGCTAAAGGATTTGATACCTTAAAATTTGGATCTGCCCTGGCAGGCATATTAGCAGAATTCCCAATTTCCATCTGTGACAATAGCAGAACCTGTTTGATAGCCTGCAGTGCTGCGCATTGGCGTAGGCACAAAGAGGGATTTTTCTCTTTACCTTGACACCTATGGAAGATTCCATACCACCCAAGCATTTGTTACAGCTTCAGCCAGAAGCCTCTAGGAGTGCTTTTCTATTTCTCTGCCACAATTCACATAATTCTTATTTTATTTTTATACATATTAGTGTCATGAAGTTTTGATGAGCTCCATGGAAATAATACATAAGCAATCTGTAGTAGAAGATATGGCCCCTATTAAAATCTGGTAAACAGCTGGTCTGTGATTTGTGGATGTTTGAAAACATGCTTTTCAGCCAGTGGGCTTGAAAAAGAACCTTGTCTAAGCAGAAGAGAATAACATGTATTCTGTAAGGATTGAGAGTAATAGAGTAGAGATTTCTTCCATAGGTTCATGGGGCTAAGAGCTGGAGAAAAAGTGCCAAAGTTGACTGAAAAGATGATTGTTTTTTACAATGCAAAATGAAATAAAATGCTTCTGCTGTTCTTAACTTGGTCTTTTAGTGCCATTTTAATTTCTTCATGACTATCAAGGTATTTGCAAATGCAAATGAAATACGGTGGAAAAAAATTGTAAAAAATTTATTTCTACTATTAAATATACATTTAGTGTAAATAATTAATTCATTTTCTCCTCGGTGTAGACATGTGGGTGTGTGGTTTTAATAAAGCTCAAAAACATTTAGAATATACTTCTATTTAAATCTTTCATACAGAAATATAAATGTGCATACATGCATGAAAAGAAATGGCTAAGTTTATTTCAAGTTGAATATTCTTAATTGGGTGAATCCTGCTGTATTGTTCTCTTGAGTAGAATAAATATAGCTAGCAACATTACCCCTAAATTGGTGTTGATAAGGTTCAGATAAGTCATTCTGACTTGAAATTCAGGACGAGATTAATGGTAGAAGAGGAATTTAATTTGTCTTTATGCCCAATCTGTATTATCAATGTCACGAAGCCATATCTTAAAGCACATGGATTTGCAGAAGCAGTAATTATTATTTGGCATCTTTTAAAGTTAGCCTTTGATAGGCATCAGTAACAAAATTCTTACTGATTTCAATGAGGCCAGGCTTATAAAAGGCATGTATTTGTCTCTTCCTGGATATTTCAGCTCTTGAGCAAGCTTTTCCTAATGAATCACAGGGTTAGATAGCTTTCCTGCTAGTCAGTTATTTAACTCCTCCACAGCTGCAAAATACTTTTTACTTTCAGCAGCAGCTATTTAGACTATTAATGATAGTTCTCAGTAAGTCAATACAAAGAGAACAGTCATAATTTGACTGTATGTTGAAAAGAGCTAATGCTGTACTTCTCAACAATTACTTTCTCGCATTGGTTACATCCCTGTGTTGCTGGAAATGTATTTCAATCAAATACCTTGCACACAGAAGGAAATATTTTTTTCATGGAGAAATCTTGGTTAATGAAATAAATATGGCACAGTCTGACAGGGCTCATTTCAGGCTTGTGAGTGAAATACCACCTGTGAGGTAAATTGCAGCGCATATGATTACAACAGTTGATGTATATATAATTCTTTAGGGATGTACTAGCAGAGGCCAGTTTGGGATGCAGCTGCCAGGTAGCTGCTGAGGGGAAAATAAGGAAAGAAACCATCCCACTCTGGTGGGTCTGGAGCTGGGAAAGAGTAAACTCGTGAAACAGCAACCATAACCAGCAATTCCACTTTGCTGAGCTGAGTTCAGCTGAAAGTGTACGTAATTCCACTGTTGAAAAATTAACTAGAAGATTATATAGGAAGTTTTGATCCAAAACCTTCAGTATTTATGGCGCTGTATACAGCAGAGAGATCCTATGTTTTCCTTTGCCTCCTATGGAGAGGTTAGAATACATTCTAGTTTTGAAATTCATGTATTTAATTGATTGGAGAAATACCTACAGTACTTTCTTGTGCAGATTATATAATGCTGCTGCTTATTAAATACTCTCATGTGTGGAAAAGTGTACCTTAAACATTGACAGAAGAAACTGAACAGCTAACATGAAGAGAGGAAAAAGGAAAAAATTACTTTTTAATTAAAAGAGATTTTAATTTAGCCTTAGCTGGAAAAAAAATTGTGTATGTTATGATCCAAGATGATCACTTCACAAGAGACTAGGACAAAGTCAGGAAATATGGGTTCTATTATTTATTTTGTCTCACACAGTTGCATAACAGTGGCTATTTGCATATTTTTGAAAATATCATCCACGTGATTTAGAAATGCCATGTATATGCTATTTGGTTTTTAAAATATAACTTGAAATGTCCCTCGGGTACCTGCCGGCACTTATAGAAACTTGTCTCTGGGATAGAGACAGATCCTGCCTGAAAAGGAAAATGCACAGAAGAGCTACTTGTGTTTATAAAATGTTTGGTTATATAAGAAGAAAAAGTGGGACTAGTATTTATTCTTAATTTGGCAAAGATAGATACTTTTTACATTTCAAATGTTAAACAGTTCTGAAGGATTTCTCTAATAATTTCCCACAATAATTATGATAAACATGTCTTCTATCACTAGATCATTTTCTGCTTAAATGAAAAAGCCAGTGAAACTCATCACATCCTCTTAAATACTACTTGGATGACAGCTAGGCTGTTCACCACCCTACTGAATTTATATGTTATATGCTATGAATCACCTGAAAAATTTTGCTTTTGGTTGAGTTTGGTCCATTGATAGATTTCTGATTTTGGTACAGATCAGTTCTGCTGCCATTGTCCTTCCTCTATGAAAGAGCCATTGCAGAAATTCTGAACAAATTATTCAGAATGTGTCCTAGAACAATATGATTAAAACAGAAGAATTCAAAACACTAGATTATTAGCTATGAAAACCAGCAGAGCATGATTTCCTTGAAAGATGTGGTAATAGTTTCCTAGAAAGATGTGGTAAATTTTTTTCTTTAATTTCGTTGTGTGGCAGTTATGTTCAGTATAGACTGAATTTCCTAACTCACAAAAAGTTGCAGTCAGCAATGAAGGCATATTCAGTAATTTTAGTTTGGAGTTTATCCCTAAGTTTAGCATACATTCTGTTTGAGATTGGTGTTTGATAATTTAAAATTTTAATGTTTTCACTAATACCTGTATTATTTTCATTACTCAATATATGGGGAATTTAAAGACGCAGGTGTAAGTGGCCCATGGCTCTCAACATTTACTTTATCATTTATGCAGACTCTCCTAACGCTACTCCCAAAATTAATATAATGTTTGATTTTCTTTGAACTATTAAATATTTAATACATACTCCTAAAACAATTCACTCAAATATATGGCCGCTATGGTGTTTATAATGTAGGAAACATGGCCAGAATCTTTCCTTCTTGACTGCTGAAAGAGATGCTCAGAGAGACCACTCAGTGCTCTGAACGACAGCAGTGGTGTAGGGGCAGCAGAATGGAGACACAAAACACCTGTGTAGGTGATTGCTTTGATAAGTGGAGACACAACATCTGTATAGGTGATTGCATTGATAAGTGGGAGGGGGGAGGGCCCAGCCAGCCCCTTATAGTGAGAAAGGAAGGTTTCTTTGCAGACTCAGCATGTAACCTGCTGAGTTTCTCCAAGTGTCTTTAATCATCTTTCACCTGATGAGGTAGGATGTAGTATTTTGTCTTCTGACTGGTCTTTTTGGAATCATGATTTGGATATAAAGTAGAAGTAAGTTTATTTTTTCAGCCATATGTGTAGTCTTTTAGAGTGCTCTAAAGCAGGACTTGCTTGCCCTGGAAAACTCATGCCTTTTTATTTGGTTTTAGTTTTCAGTCTTTGCTGCAAATATTGAGCAGGATCTCTGTGCTTAGTAAAAAATATGAAGTTTTTGGTTAGAAGAATGATGTTTACTTTAATGGACAGTAAGGCTTTTGTTCACCACTTGAAGTTGTATCTAATGTAGTTTTGGATTAATAACAGTATCATAGGCAGTGTGCTGTTTGAGGATTTGTTGTTCATGTGTTGTCAGACATGGGCTGAGTATGTGGCAGAGGCTTCTTCTCGTACAAATGTGTTAGCGCAATATTGGTAAGGTGGTGCTAAACTAATGCAGGAAACAGTGCTGGGTGGGGAACTCAGTTCCCTTTGGGCACAAATATTTGTCTCTGTCCTTATGTAAAGGAAATATTACAGTTTTTTGCTGAAGCTTTGGAAGTGATGTGGCTGTGATGACTTTAAGGCTTCTCAGGTGTAGTTTCCCCACATAAGCAAACATAAACAACAACTGAGGATGATCATGTACTGGCTTTTCCCTCAGTGTAAATCGGTCTCTTTTTGCAAGGTGGCCCTAACAAGTGAATCTTGTTATTTGACTCATTATGTGCTGGATTTACTGAGCTAGTTCCCTAAATCCTTGTAAAATCTCCCCAAGAAGCACACCTCTTGGTGCTTCATTCAAGAAGAACCTCTTGAATTTCTTTGTATCATCTTGCATGTGTTGTGCAGTCCCTAAGCTGTGTAGGCTATTCCAAAGGAAATAAATGGTGCTTTTGCTAGTGGAAGCTGCACTTCCCAGTTGTACTGGTACTGTCCTTAACTGTTCTGCTTTCTAGAATTCACTTATCCTTTCTATTTTACTTCAGAGTTTCAGGGAGTACAACACTTGTTTTCACAAGGACTTTGTTGCAGAAGCTAAATGGGCACTTGCTACAATTAGTCCAGTGCTGCCTTCTTCCCTTTCCTTACCTAGATCCATATCTTCTTCCAAATCCATCTGCTTAGTGGATAGCCACAGAGCCTCAACAAGGCCCCCCCCTTAGCATTCATGAAGACCACACCAAGGGCAAGTCTATCATTCTAGTGCCATGTTGTACATATATTATGCAAGAGGATGCAAAGGTCTTGCAGGGAGCACTTCCACACACCAGACAGGCATCTAAAATAGAAGTCACTTCATTGCTTACTGCTGTGCATACTAACAGCCCACATATCTGTGTGTCCACTTCACTTAAGCAGGTTCTTGTGAAACCTTAAAATTTTGTGTTGATGGTGATATTTTTTCCCCTAATATTTTCAGCTCTAAGTAATAGGTATGTTCATCTTTCTTTGTTTTTAACAATCATAAAGTTCTTTATTTTTTAAATTGTATGTGGTTGCCTCTGATTAAATGTTGAATGTTATATTTTAATGGTCATAGTAGAAAGTACTAATTTTATAATATTTTACTATAAAATACTTCTAGTTGGACAAGTATCAGAATTCCAGGGTGTCAAAAAGGCCAAGGACAGGTCTGATCGGTTGCTTCTTACAGTTTAATAACATGTTTAAAAGAAAACAGCCAGATTGTCAGAAGGGGAAATAAGGCAAGGCAGGTATGCTGTTGAAGGTTGAAATACTGATGCTAGGAAGCTACTTCAAAAAAAACACCCGGGTAATGAAGATTTTCAGACAGTGTTAGGGCTGAAGGAATGGAGATGAGTGGTGTTTGTTTGCTCCCTGTGAACTTTGTGGTTATAAGTGTTATGAAATTGTCTCACTTTCTATGGTTTTATTTATAGTTTTGCATCTATCTTTCAATGTTCTGTCGGTGCTTAATTTTGAGATTTTGTACTGAAGGAACATTCTGGAGTTTTTGACAATACCTGGCTCTTTAATAATTTCATCCCACTTTTAAAAGTGCGCATGCTCAATTGTAATTAATTAGCAGAGCTTTGCTGATGTTAACTGGGATTTACCTGATTGACTGTCTGATTAGAGTATTATTTTCAGTTGGTAAACTGTATGGATTCTGTTTGTGTTGTGGGCAGCATGAGGATAGTGTAAAAAAATGTAATCCTCATCTTGTTTTTTTTGTTTCAAAAGTTAAATAATAGTCAGGAGAGTGTATTGATTGCATTGGTATTTTTTATTGCTTTTCTGGTGTGTTTTCATGAAGTTGCCTGCCACATCTGGGAATATCCACTTCCAACTTTTCAGCACCAATTGTTACAAAGAGTTTTTTCCATTTGTATAAATGATGTCATGTGTTATGAAAGTTTTTTAAAGTGTGACAATTCAGTGCTGGGGTTGTTAACCTCTATCATGCTCTTGGCATTGGAATTTTCACTGTTAACTTTTTTAAATTACTTTTCTGAATCACATACACCAGAAGGCTAACTTGACCTTTCTGTCAGCTCATATCCAGAATTAAAAATTAAAAATTAAGTCAAAGGTCAAAAAAGACAATTGAAATACAGTTGCCAAATATAGTCATAGACAGTCAATTATGCAATGAAAGCAGTGTGCCACCCAAGAAGAGTAACAGCCGCTGTCGTTTGACTAAGCTTATTCTGTTTTGATGAGGAAAATGTTCCAAAATATACTGCCAGTTGATACATCTTGTACTGCAGAACAGAATAATTGTGTTCTTTAGGATGTCTTTGCTTTCTGAGCTTTAAGGGAGATGGAGGGGAAAAGCAGATTTGGTCTCTACTCCAGCATCCCAGAAACCTAAAAAAAATTCCTTTGAGATACTCAAACAATACAGAAAGCTGGAAGCTGTGAAGGGGGAAATCTGGTGTTTGGTTTTGTTTTGCAAAATGGTCTGAGTAAGGAACTAAATTTTTAGCCAAATTCTATTTACCTGTCTCCTTAAGATTCCTCTGAGCTCTGCATTATTCTCTCCATATACTGACTTCAGTTACTTTAGTTAATATTCTGTTAGTCAATTAATATTCTATCATAAAAGTGCTTAATACCTATAAAGCTAAAACACTATTCTTTTGTATGTTTGCAGGTTTTTCATTAATAATTTAAAAATATACCACACAGAGATGAATATTTCTTTTTAACAGAGGCACAGAAGAATTTTTCCAAAGTCTGTAAGCCAATTGTTAGAAGTTTGGATTAGCCTCAAGTTTCTGGATTCTCAGGTCAGGATGACTTCAGCACTTTTTCTTTAGGATGGAGTAATAACATGCTTAATGATACAATGCTGATTTTTTTTTTTGTGCATTCAGAAATTGTAAACAATCGAGGGGAATGCTGTGGGGAAGAAGGGTCTGGAATTTATTACCTTAAATGTAACCTGTAACTGCTCCTGCAGTCAGCTGCTAAACTTGACTAATGGTTCCATAAAAATGACTCATTTCTGATAAATCTTATGTTGAGAGATTAAAAAAACCTACTAAACGCAGCTGATTTGCAGGGATGCATTAAGGCCAAAGGAATTGGCTTAAGCATAATTCAGTTTAGATGTTTTTTCACTGTTTTTATCCCCACTTGGAAGCACGTACAGGCAGGTGTAGCCATTGGTGCACGTTGGGGTGTGAAGTTGTTGCCTCTGCCTGAGCCCAGGGGTTATTTCTCCCTCACAGAGCTTATGCAATCACTTTGTGCTCAGGGTGAGAAGAAAGTGAGTGTGAACTGCTTACTGTTATGAATTTACACATCTTTTTCCAGCTGGTAAATAACACAGAATAGACAAGTTAACCTTCTCAGGAGGTTAACTGAGAAGTGATGAGCAGTTTAAATTATGTTTTATGGCACCCCTGTTGTACTGCTGAGCACTGATCTAGGCATTGATACATGAGATCTGAAGAATCTGTCTGTATAGGCTTAGGACTTCTTTCTTTCTCCTTGCTTCTTTCTTTCTCCTTGCTTTCCTCAAAGAGTGTCCTTACTCAAAAAGTCAATAGAAGCTGTAAGATGAGCATAGTTCATGCTTCTGTTACCCACACCTTTGCTAAAGCCTGTCTCTAGCAGCAGCTGTTGGTGAAAAGCTGGAATTTGTGATCAGGTATAGACTAAATTATAAGCAAAGAATCTCTTCTGCTGGTTGAATTTGGGGGCTGGTAACTACCACTAGTGCTGCACAGTGAGTTGGAGAAGAAGCAGGGAAATCTGTTAAATTTAGATCTGATTAATCCCTGTAGGACAGCAAGTCATCCCTGGCTGTTTTGAGAGGAGGCGTGTATATTGCCATGTGAAATAAGTCCCTTTCTGTTATAACTGGAAAAATTAGCAGAATACTAATGCAAAACAAAAGCACTTTTATATTAGCAAAGGTTTGTCTTCTGACACTGCTGTATTGGTTGAATCAAGAATAAGTTGCAAAGACAAACTTCCTATTTAGAAAAATATAATTCTTATCTGAAACTGGTTCATCAATACCTTGGTATATCTGATTTCCGGATACTGAATCTTCTTGCTCCCCTATGTAATATGATTTTGTCTTTGTTGCTTAAATACATATAGGAGCATAGCATTCATAGTCCATATTTGTTTAACCTGAAAAGGCATATGTAAAATGCTATTGGAAATAATTTTTAATTCTAAGCAAGTTTGAATATTTAAACAATAAGATGCATATAAAGTCTATTTTGTCACTAGTTAAGAGTTAGGTTTGAACAAAACTGAGTTAAAATTCATTTAATACTGGTGAGAGCTATGACTTGCTGGATTTTGATCAAAATGGAAGTATTTTTCCAAGCTAAAAATTCAGGTACTTCATGCCAAGAACTCACTAGACTATCTTTTCTCTTTTTTTACTTTTTTTGGTTGGCCTGGAAAGAAGAGGAAACAGGCACTTTCTGGGTTTAGAGCACAGATGGAACGTGATAGGATCAGACATCTTAGGATTCAGGTTCCGGGAAGGCTTTTTTAGTAACTAGGAGACCCTTTGAAGTCTTTAAAATGAGATTCCAAAGGCAACAGCGTGGAAAGTCCTAAAGCATCATCTAGTTGTAGTTGTAAATCCTCTTAGATGGAGTCAAAATAAACTCTGATTTCTGATGCCTGCTTTTGAACAAAATCAAATCACATCTGTGAAAATTAATAAACACAAGCTGATGTGAAAGAGGGAGAAAGTAATGAGAAGAGATTTATTTTCTATCCAAGATAAAGAGTTAACAAATTCCCATATTATCTCCCATATTTGTTCAGTCACTCTCACTTTTTACAATCGTGACTTCAAAAAGTCTGGTTTGAGTGCCCACTTGTGTTATTTTACAAGAGCAAGATAGAAAATTTCTAATAAAAAGTAGTTTAGGCTTAGAAAAGGTATAGCAGGTAATTGTCCAAGAGAAATCTTCTTTTTATTAATAATGACAGGTATTTCTGGGTGACCTCATCTCTTGGCTGCTTCCTAATTCTTGCTTTAGTTCTTCAGTGTGTGTCTGTCAGTTCTCAGTCTGCCTTTTAGTTTTCACAGAGAAAGCAAAGCTGTCAGGTGCAAAGTGATTTCCTCTGCTTAGTGGAGATCACTGTTTCTCTGATTTGCTTAGTTTACTCTTGAGTTATCACCTCTATGTGCAGCACAAGGCTGTACTACCTTCTGAACTGTGCAGTTTCTTCAGGTGCCTCACAAGCTCATTGCAGTTGTAAACAGGACTAAACAACTTGCTTTCACTAAAACAGTACACATTTTTCTTGGACTAAGCAGTTAACTTCTAGTGCATTTTGAAACAAGTGAGTGATAAATACAGACTAATTCCAATTGTTGAGTAAGAATTTGATTAAATAGTTTTGTGATGGAATTTCAACCCACTTACACTTAGCACTGTGCCTTTTGAATTAAAATTGAAATAAAAGTATTAAAATTTCCTATTTCCTAGGGTGTTTATATAAGTTATTCTCTAACTTCCTGCAGAAGTTTGAAATACAAGCACTCTAATTCTTTACTGTCTTGGCATTCTTACATTTATAGGCTCAACTGATGAGTGCAGCTCTGTGAATTTTGGCTCTTGCCAAAGTTATGATGAAGTTATCATTCTACAGATATTTTTTAATGTGAAGATTGCTCTTAGCATTATTAATGTTTCTCAGTTCACGTTCTGAAAACAAGTAGTTGACTCTGTGTGCCAAACAGTCAGTGTAGCTTCCTTTGTTAAGTTATGATAGTGAGAATTATAATTTTTTTCTTGTTTTCAGTTTAGTTGTACATGACAGTTATTCAAAAGAGAGAAAGATTTATTACATAAGGGGGGAAATAAGGATAAAATAAGAAGATACTTCTCAGAGCAAAACTTTTTGTACCCATTGATTAGTTTGTCTGCAGCTGTTCTGAGAGAAAACAATATTTCTCGTTTTCTCAGAAAATCCATGTTATCAGCAGTTTTCCCAATTCTTTGTCATATTTTCCTATTCTGCTTGTCCTACAGAAGCATTTGGACATTATTTTCTAGTGTACAACAGAAAAAATACAGCAAGAAACTTAAACTGGAAGAGTTCCCACATACTTCAGTTATATTTAGGGGCAATGGTTGATCACAGTGCCCATTAGCTACCAGATAAGCCATTAAAGTATTGGTTTTTTTCTCCTGATACTTCTCATGACTACTTTTTTTTCCCCACTATGACATAAGTGTAAAGGTTTATCATTTCAAGGTTTGGTTTTTGTAGTTTGTGAACACTTAATGTTTATCAATAATAACTATTTCAAAGCTACAAGAAAATGTGCTCCCTTTAGCAATTCTCAAATGGTTTCACTACAGAACATCTCAGGGTGTCATTAATATGCTTGAACAGCATGACATCCCTCAGGCCAGTTGGAACCTTTATGTGAATTGGAAATAATGCTAAATCACTAACGTTTTACTTAAGCAGCATGGAACAAAAAGTCATTTCCTTGTAATTATTCAGCTCTAGATGCTGTCATAATCTCATTAAAGTGCTTGTAAATAATAAAAAAAAAATGGAACAGTGGGTATCACTTATCTGCAAAAATGTAGGAGAAAATGTTTCAATAGTTGATAGCAGTTTATCCCAAGGATTTTTGTGGTAGCAACATTTAACTTTCTAACCAGCCCTACAGATCTCCATTGCAGCAAAATCTTCCTCAAACTCAATGAGAGTCTTCTTGAATATGGACCAAATAATTTCCTTGGCTGTTGGCCATGTGTTGTCTTTCAGAGGAATATGGTTGTTCACTACATAATAATGTCTCCTTATAATAATGAGGAGACATATGGAAGCAAGTTTTAAAAGAAACAGTAACATTAGTCAATAGAGTTTTAACCACGCAAGTTGCCAAGCACTTAATGCACTCTAAGTAAAGAAATAAATTAGGAATCTCACTTGCCAGACACGGAGTATGCAAATGTGCTGTTCTTATAGAAAATAAGCAATCGGCTTCAGTTGAAAGCTGAATCACACAGTCTTTAAGTTTGATTTATTGATTTCTTTTTGTTGGTGCTATTATAACAAGCATGATAACAATGTACATTGCAACTATATTTAATAGCATCACTGGAAACATATTAGTCCTTTCAGTTGACTATAAACACTAGACCAACATGTCTCTAGTCCCTTTTCCTCATTTTGTTTTGAAATATGCAGTATAATCCCATATATTTTTTTGTTGTACCTTAATAAAGTAGATGTCACATTTCTCCAAATAAACAGTATATTTGTAATAATATGAATGCCGAAGTGGCAAAAGTAGTAACTGTAAAATTGATGCCTTCAAATGCAAATGGAAGATACAAATGTATTTGTGTGAAAAATACAGATTGGTACAATTTTTTTGCCATTACAAAAAATGTATTTGCTACAGCTTTGCAAGCTATAATATGTCCATTCTCTGTGGATGAGTCATCTTTTTGGAAGAAAGGGGAGAGAATATTTTTTCAGCATCATGATCATTGTAATAATGAACTGCAGAAACTATAATAGATTTTGTTCCTGGCTTGGCAAACTATCTAAAGATTTTGCAAGAGAGTTTACATAATTCTTTCCATTAAACTTTCTAGTATTGCATATGCTTTAATAGCTAACTCACACACACCAAACTTTTAGGTAGACTGTGGACCACATAAATGTGGTTTGATGTTTCATAAGTATTTTATGTGCAGACCTTGTGGTTATACATTTTCATACTTACAACCTTAATTCACTTGTTAAAATAGGGTCTCTGTTTGCTAATAGATACCAGCTGTAACTAATACATTAGCAGATCTCCAATGTAGTATTTAAAATGACGCATTTCAAAATCAATAACAAATGTCCTGCTGCAGGATTAATTGGAAAAGTTGCCTTGTACAATAGTAAGTATTCCATACAGAATTCTTGTGAAATTACTATAAATCAAGCAATAGGAAACAATGATATGTGGATTTTTAAAAGCTAAGAAATAGGAAAAGCAAAAATGTTACTTACTGTAGTTGTTGTTTGCTTCTCTTGTCCCTTTTACTTTGCCTCTCTTATCAATCCTCATATACCACTGAGTTCGACAGAAAAGTCTTCTCACTCTTACATCCCCCCCTTCCATATAATCATAGCTTCTGGTATGTCGCTCAGGGCTGGAACAGTTCACATTTGTAGCCATTTGCTCTGGAGTCATGTCATTGCAAGCTAAAGATATAGTGCCCATTAGAAAGATAATGTAAAAGTATGATCTGTAGAGCAAAATTGGCAGGATCCATGTCAGTATCCATTTGTGCATTATAGTGCAGTGTTCTGGGTGTTCATGAACAACATAATGAAAATTAAATCTCAAGTAGACTGTTGCTTTTAGGTCACCGACCTGCCTTCTGTCTTTACGAGTTACAGATTCACTTAAATGAGACAGTTCCCTCTTCTAGAATTCTGATCGTTATTCCTTATTAGTTAATGGCGAAATAGAAGAGCTTCTTAAATATCTCTTCAGTCAGAATATCCTTTAAAGGCACAAGTTATAAAAACCTTTGTTGTCGTGACCTTCTCTGCTACTTGAATTTGCTGCTTGCACTGAAAATAAAAGATCTGTGAGAAAAGGTGCATGTATAAGTCTTTATGCTCAATTGTTACAAACGTGCAAGGATACATTATGCTACTGAACAGTACTACACAGTATGACATTTAAAAACATGCAAATATCTCTCACAACTTTTAACATAAGCAGGCATTTTAACTGATTGTAAACATAGTTCTGTCTTCATTAAGTCCTTCCACAAAACCCCTTATTGATTCAATTGCACTCCTTTTTCATGCATGACAAAATTCTGCTCATTAATTTGTAGCTACATAGTCACTATTAGGAAAATCTATCAGATAATTTTTCTGTAGTTCAAATTTCAAAACGGACCTCATAGCCTTATCCCTGTATTTACATTCCTATCCTTTTCAGTTATTAATAGAAATCTTAATGCTATTTTAGCATCTAGCATATGCAAATGAAGATAAAAGCTATTACAAACTGTTGAATTTTCTTGTAAAGAACAGAACTTACTTGTTCCTGTTGACAAGAGCTGGATGCCCAAGTATTCCATTTCTGTTTTCTGCCTTTTGCAACATGAGACACTGTACTGTAGCTACAAACTTTCTCAGCTCAGAAAAAATCCACCAGAATTATAATTGTTTCCATAAATCAACAGGCTGGAGCGATGGTGTGTATGTGCTTATGCGTGCGCGTGCATGTGTGTGTTGAGCCTGTTGTTCAGTCCTTTTCGATAAATACCTTTGCTGACCTCACTTGGAAGCAATTAGAATTTAACCAGTCAGCTGTCAGTTGAATGCACGAACAAAAATAAAAGGAGACTCGCATTGTATCGTGTCCAATGGTCATCAGAGGGAGCTATGTACATAGTTTATCCTTTAAATCTCCGAGAATCTGCTTTCTAAAGCCATATATTCAGTGGTGTGTGGGTAGAATCACTTCGCATGCTAGCTAGTGTTTCTGTGCTTTGATTTAGGTCAGTATGTTTTCCGTCAATAAAAAATTCCCCCCCTCTCCCTTTTTTACTCGCTTATCTTGGTTTGCTTTCAAATCTATTCTGCAGTTTGCTGGATTCATTGTCTGCTTAGTGCCTTTCTGAAGGATATGTGAAACATGTGGGTCCATTATGTACTTACCATGGAGAAGGATGTGCTGTGGTCATTATAGATCATGTGATGTAATTTTATGTCATGGACTTTGAGAGAGGGACAAATGCACGTAGACTTTTATTTGATCAGCCGCTAGGTGAAGATGAGAATGTATAGTTGGATGTTTCAAAGTCTGACTTTCGAATATAACCTTTATCAGTAGGAAGGGAAAATTACTAGTAGGGAACAGCCTTGCTTGGAGTACATAATTGCTAGTTCTTGAAATCTGCACCATGACAATGAAAAATGGTGACAATGCAAAAATCCGTTACACCTACACCAGCCAATGACTGTCAGGTTTAAAATAATCAAAATAATGGGTAGATGTGCCCACTCTTCTATATGCTTATTTCCATCTTAGGCTCTAGTCTGCTATCCCAAGTCCATGTGCCATTTCACCCTTAAATTCTGTTAAGTGTCTGGTGAATGTAGTAGTAAAACATACTGAAGCTAAGTTTTCAATAGCTCCTTGTCCTGTTTAATATCCACACTGTTGATATGACTACACTGCAGACCCTTTAGTAAACAATAGTAACACAAAGTTTGGAATTAATCCACATATTAAGAATAGTTTACTTGCCTTTAATTGTCTCTACTTCATAATATAATGCAGTTTATCATTCCATGCTTTTATCCGCCCTTTCTCCTGACAGAATTAAACTATAGAGGCGGTTAAAAATCATGGGGAGTACATATGTGCCACCTTGTGGTGAGGGAGACAGAAGTAAATTGAGGTTTTGACACTGGAATGTTCCAAAATGAGTGTAAAGGTGTATGGCACCAGTCAGCTTGTATTAGTCAGCCATTCCTATAAACAAACACAGAGAATGAGTAATTTCCTTCCTTAACTTCCTCAGCATCCTTCTCAGTACTCATTTGGATTAACCTCGTTTGTTACTCCCATTATAGAGAGGGGTTCTTTAATTTTTGCTCTTGTCATTATCTCCATTTCAACTTATTGGGCTGTTCCCCATGTTATGAGGCTCTGCCTAATTTTCCTCATTCAGCTAAAGGCTTGATATACAGTATGAATGGCATGGTGATAGGGCTTTCAAAGTCTGGATGCCTACAGTAGGCACACAAAGAAGTGGCTTTCATTAAGTTAACCCTTGTAAATTGTGATTACAGCTATTTCCAGTTTGACTTGATCCAGTCATCCCATGACCACCATTCAGACAATAAGTGGGGACTGAAGTGATTTAGCCCAGTTATGGTTTTCCAGTACATTTGCTGGATTTATATCAGTATGTTCTCTGATCCATTCCACAGTCTGAATTCAGAATGACAGCAATGAAAAAAATCTGTGGTATTCCAAAGGCTTATCTGTTGTGTATTATAAAGAAAGCAATCAACGATGAAAGGTAATCTGTGTTTTACTCTGGGAAAATAGGATACAAGTGGAAACATTTTTATAAGCATTCTGTAAATATTCTGTGTCTTTTATGTGCAGCACCAACTTTCACTTCTGGATCCATACTATTTTTAACTTTTCTTTTTCCTTGTTTACTTATTCTTTCTGACAGTTACTGATGGGAGAAAAAATACATACCTGAGGTTTTGATTCCAGAAAGCTGGAGCTACTCCTGCTCCAGGCATAGGCATATTTTTCTCTTGGCTATGAAAAAATAAATAATTTGTAAGTGATTTACACTGTGTACGCTGTGGTGCTTCAGTTTAGATCATGATGAAGTTTTGTATTTAACATAAAAGCAGTTTAAATAAGGTTCTAGCTATAAATTAATTTAGTGATCAATGCAGTTAATCTTTAATTACTGCTGATAACATTCATATACTTGCATTTCATAATTATAGAATAATTGTTTTCCACGGTGCTTTAATTGCAGTGTTATTTAATCACATGGTTTTATGCCTTACTCTACAATGAGTACAAATGCATCTTTCTTAAGGAAAGGATGCCATCTTGATCTGCATATGCAAGTCAGGAGTGACTCAGCCCACTTATGTTTAAACTAACCATCCCAAATATCAATTTCAAATTGGCCTTGTGGAAAATTTTGTTTGACTGGCAGTTTTTCCTCTACCTTCTAACAAATGTGTACACTAGGGCCTTTGCAAGCCCAATCCCAAGCAAGTCTTTACTGATGTACAGAAGTTTTCCCCCTAAAATGCTGGTAATCTTGGGTTTCTTGGGTATTTGAAGAATGGTGTGAAATTACCAGGACCACAGGGAAACGTGCAAAGTATATGTGCTGTAAGCTGTTCTTTACACCTGCCCCTTTTATTACCAGTTCAAATAGAAACAGCTTGATGACGTCTATTCCCTTTTCCTTCAGATAGGAAATTACTTTTTGTCCTTTCAGAAGAAAACACAAGTAAGAGGATCCCTGTTTTCCTCATCTCTATGCTTCTGCCTGTAATATGTTCCGCTCAAATTTGGCATGGAGTCATGAATGTGGCTTTTTAAAAAAAGACTCAATTTCATCCAGCTTGCCCTCTGGGCTGCACATATCTGCTAAGAAGCTATCAATCTGCTATTCCTCATTCCCTGATCTATTTAAAATTTGCTTTAAAGCACCATTGAGAACTTTCAGAATTTAAGATTGATACAGAGATTTTTGTCTTTCTACTGACTTAAAACCTGGGATGGTGGATTTCAGTGCTCTGTGGCACTGAGGCAATAGCTAAGATGGGATTGGATGGTCTATGGAAAAAGTTCCACAGATATGAAAGTGCTAAATGTTCTCATGAGTACATTTGTATTCTCAGTTCCCTGCTTTTAGAAATTGGGATTAGATAAAGGTTGACTTTTGCTACATGCAAAAGATACAAGAAAAGAGATATGAGGAATATGGCAATTCAGCTTGAGTTAATCTTTTTGGGTTGTAAGATTCAGTCTAAATTTAAGATTAAATACTGTAATTCAGTCCTTTGACTATGGGTGTTTTTGTTCTTGGTAACTGATGAGTTTTTAAACTTGTATCGGAAATGGGAAAATCTACGGGAAAATTGGAGTGGAGTGTGGTAGATACCAAAACAACCTAAACCATCAAATAGTTAATTATGTAACAACTTCCTTTGTTGTTAATTAGCTACAGGTTGTTGTTGGTTTTTTTTGTTTTTGCATTACTTATTTTAGGAAAAATAAGGTCTTGGAACACCTTAGCTCTCTCAGTAATAAACTTCAAAGGTAAAGCCCATTCAGGCTTTATTCACTAGGACAATGAAGTCTCATGTTAATGACTTTTGAAGGGGACTGAGCAGAAAAAGAATGCAATGGCAGTCAAGTGAGACTTCCTTTCTAAATGGAGCTTGCACAATACATGGTTATGACAGGTCTGCTTGCTATTCATGGTTTGGTAACCCTCAGCTTCAGGGAATCCTGCTTGTGATGATGTAGGGACATTCAAGCTGTAATCCCATAACCTGAGATGTTGTCACAGATTTGAACTGTAACACCATATTTTTGTTGTAACACCATATTTTTATTGGAGATGGAAGATTTATAGAATTGATATGAGAAAATACTGTGTAGAACAATTTATTACTAGGTGTGAAGTTCAGAGGTCTCCTTCTGAAGTGATCCATGTGCTTGTATTCAAATTTTTCTTTTACTGAAGTACTTACTATGAAGTGATTTCTTCTGCTGATTTTCAATGTAGTAATTAAAAATGTGTACTGTCATTTTATGTACGGAAATGATTGGATACGAATCAGCTTTAAGCCCTAGGTTTGTAGGACTTTGAAGAAGTATCATCTTAAAAACTTGCAGAAACCTAAAGTGAAATGAAACTTTGTGGTGAAGCAATTTCTTCAGCTGTCCATGGGCTTACACTGCAAATCTTTTGGTGTGGCTCAAAAATATTAGGTGCCTGTCTGCTTACAGCTGCCTTCCACAGCAGTGAGTTTCCCTAATTTAAGAGGCTTGCTAGATCCAATATGTACTGCCCTACTGCAAACTGTAAAAGTGAAAATATTCTTGAGATAGAATTTTAGAAACTTGTAGTCTTATACATATTCACGCTCTACTTCGTAGCATCAATGATGTTTCAGTGTAAAATACTTAAAAGGCACAAAATAATAGTTATCCATCTTGTGCATGGATGGATGGAATTTATGAAGAAAAGAATGATACTAAAAATTAAAGTCAGTGTTGACATCTAACTATATTTCAGCAAGTCTGGGATTTCATCTGAGGTTTCATGTGGATTCCTTCTTTACGGTTGCTGTTTACAAGGGTTTAGGGACTTGAGATTTAACTAGACATTTTTTTGGTGGCCTGCTATTTTCTGTACAAAACAGACAATAAAGCAGATTGGTGTTATCAGTACAAATGGAGGATAACAAAATGTGAGACTGTTTACAGGAGAAATGCTACTGGATTATTACTGTGTATTTAACATTTGATATTAGGAAACAGCTGGAGTTAGACCTTTCCTAACCTTCAGCTGATTATGTGGCCTATTATCATGTGTCCTAAAAGCAAAATAACATAGGGGAAAAGCATCCTTTTGCCCTGGAAAGCTGTGCTGTTTGTGGGGAGTTAAAACCTCCATAGATTCAGAACAAGAGCAACTCTCTGTAATGACTGCCTTTTTTATTAGCCATCTGTCCGAGACAGTGACACCACTTAGTCACAAAATAGAAGGTTTTCCAGCTGTTTACCATTTGGATGGCAGATAAGCATTTGCTGAACTAATAAAAGGGTGTCTTTACTAGAGAATCTGGTTTAGTAATTGGTTTACAGAATAAGCTCCACCACATTTCCTCACTTTTTCCATTCCCTCACTTATTGATAATGAAGTCCATCTTATCCTACTAAATCTATGTAAATTGAGGCCAGAATAATCATTCAGTAATCTAGTAAGGGTGTGAAAGGAGGATGTAAAGTGCTAGAGATCTGAGTACAGCTCACCATATCAAGTATGGGGTTAGAACAAGCGTTGTTCCTGAGGCATCCAAGGACTTAGTTTGTCTATTTATAACGAGAAAGTGTCAAAACTTTAGCAAGTAGCAAAAGGAAATTTAAACTAAGTCAAATGTGCAGTTTCTTTCAAAGCTTCTATAAGTGAGGCAAGATGAGACAGTTCTGAATTCAAACTGACTGTAATTTCAAGAGGCATAGACTGAGAATTACCAGATGGTTTATGCTGCAAGTAAATAGCACCATCCTCTTCCCCCGTACATGTAGTTCTGCAGATTGAAGGGGTGATCCCTCCTCTCTGCGAACAGCTGTACTTCCAAGAGTTTAAATGTCTCCTGCTGCAGCTGTTGCACTGTTAGATGGTTATTTTGCCTGGCTTGTGGCATCAGCAAGGATTTAATTTTGTCAGCAACTGATGAAGGTCAGGCTGTGAAACAGATCTTAATCAGAACTGATGTTCTGGTCTCCCTGCACTCCTTGTCTTACTTGGCTTACAGTGACTATCACATTACTAAAATAATTTCTTCCCGTAATATTAACTCCAATAGTCAGTTTTTCATGCTTACTTTTGACAAAGACTGTCCACGGCAACTGAAAGATTCTCCACCCAAACCTAAATATTACTGTTATGTGAAGCTGGAATGCAGAACATTTGGAAGATGATTAGGGGGGAGGAGGTAGGGCTAAGGGGTCTGTGTATTCCTTCTCCCCCATGGCAGGCAACATTTTAATCCTGTAAGAGGAGGGAAGGCTTGATTCCCTGATAGGAATTTGCCTTGTGTAGTGGCAAATTGTTGCCAGGTTTTTGTGATACTGGGTTGAGTCATCGCAACAACTCTGTTGTTTTTATCTCTTGTATCTCTGTTAGCTCTGCCTGTACTTGACAGTGTGTTACTGCAGCAGAGACCTTTGCTGTAGTCGAATACTTTTTTTTGACTTGACTTTGTAAGCAGAATCTGTACACACAACCCTTTTGCTTCAGTGACTTAAATGATACAGATTGTCTTGCCCCATGCATCATGGGTGAAAAACCATAGCTTATGGTCTGAGAAATAGCTGATCCTAAGAATGCTAGTTGTTCACTTAAGTGGTAGAATTACCTTAATCAGTAGCCTCCAGAATCACAAATAATAAGTCCACAAGGTAATAAATAACCAATACCCTGAAAAATGGCTTTTCCTATTTGTTTTCTAAAGAAGAAAAAAATCACCAAAAATCAGAACCCCTTTTTTCACTTGGCAACCATAGGTTTTGGGAAATTCTTTCACAATGAGTGGTTGTATGTGCTCTGGTGCTGAGGTTACTGTGCTGAACTACATCATGCTGTGGTGCAGAATGTGACAGTCCCTTGACATGGCATCAGCTGGACAAGTTTGGTTTGTTTACATTTTTAGTACTTTTAATTGAGAGACACAGAATAAGAAAATATTAATATTCAAGAAAAGTTACTGAAAAGCTTTTTTTAAAGGATTTTGACAGGCAATTTTTTGCTAGTTAACCGCATTTCGATAAAATTTTCCTCTGAAGATCATGCTGTTGTTCATTTTTGCCTGTTTGATAGTATTGTTATATATGCACAATACATCTGTTGGCAGCACCTGGTATGAGTTCTTGGTCTCTAAAATGTTTCTGGTGAACAGCTTACCAAATTTAATGTGTACTCCATCATCTTTAATCTGGATTATAGATTAGTTTTCCAGCTCAATTAAATGAGCTGTTGCCTTTTCCAGTCATTCCTGTTGATGATTGGAAGTTTCTATATATCTCTTCCTTGGAGATGTCCCCATCCCTGAAGACATTCAAGGCCAGGTTTGATGAGGCTCTGAGCAACCTGATGTAATGCAAGATGTCTTTGCTTGCTGCCAGGGGTTGAACTAGGTGACCTTTTGAAAGCCCCTTCCAACTCATTGCATTTTGTGATTTTTGAATTGGGAAGAAAAGGCATCTCTTGAAGTATCCTAAAATCTGGGGGCTTGATACAATTCTTTGACTTCTTTGAGGATTGTGCAGGGTGAGTGGATTATGAGGATGATGGTATCCAGATGGATGGTTGCAATGTCAAGTAAAGGTGCTTCTGCACTTTAGTGTGAAGGGCAAAATTTTTATTAATACTCCCATTTTACCCATCTGTTACAGTTGTTGGCACCAGTATCTCAAACATAGCACAAGTTATCTCAGATTATGGAATTTCTATCCAATTCCAGTCTTTAAACTTCCACAAATACTGCTTCTTGTGCAAGTAGTTGTCTGAGTACCCAAGCTCAGTGAACTTCTGTGTGAGGGCAGTAATAGGTGTCCTCAAGCATCCCAAGGGCGCTGTTAAAGTTCAAGCACACGCTGGCATATGGAAGAGAAGGGAGAAACAACTATAGCAGAGAGAGAAATTGGGAACATTTAAAACAGTGGAAGAGAAGTAACAGGGAGAAAAAGAGACTTGGGAACCCCTAGAAAGAGGGGAAGAGATTGAGGCCTAGGGAAGAACTGGAAACTGGGTACTTCTGGAGGAAAATTCTGGAATCCTGGAGTCCTTAGAATAATGGTAGGAATCTAGGAATTTCTCATAAAAATTTATCTCATAGAAGTCATCTTCTGACCACCACCTTCTTTGGCTGTCTCATCTTCCTGGCCAAGATTTTAAGGTGCAAGGGAAAACATGACTTCAGCATAGCCACAGTGATATCTGCAGATACCTGTGGTGTTGAGGATTGGTCCTGTCATTTCCTTCGATCCCTGTTGGGATTTGTGAATGGGACCATTGTTGTTTTCTTATGCATTTGAAGGAACATCTGGTCTGCTGGCCAAACAATACCATTAAGTCATACTCAGTCTTCAAGACTGCAGATAGTGAATGGCCTGTATTTAGCAAAAATAAGAGCTCCCATTAGGATTGCCATGAAGATAACTATTCTTTTTGTTTAGTGATGCTCTGGAGTTGAAGATAGATTTTTTTGGAACCTTTGTAGTGTGTGTATAGGCCAGTAAACCTAAGTGATGTACCTATAAAATGCTGATGTCTTAGTCGGCAGTAGTCCTTTTTCACCTTAAGAGTTTTATTCCTTATGGAAAACTAAAAATCTTTTTCTTTGTCTCAGTTTTGGCCGGTGCACCCATTTTTAACCTAATGGTGCACTAGAGTATAATCAAAATTAGGTGTCTGAAGAACCAGATTGTTTCATCTTTCTTTAAGGATTTCCTATGAAAGAGGAGAATTCTGTTTTTGAGTGTTTTTCAGTTCCTGCCCCACCCTTCTAAAAGATACATATGCTCTCCCTCTTCAGTTTTGAGAAACACCCCTAGGGCATCCTTTTTATTTGAATTGATTTTCTGGTTGTTTATCTTTTTCAATCTGGTCATGAAAAGCACATCTGGTTCCTATTTTAATCAGTATTCCAGTGGGAGCACCATCATATTATAGAAGGCTAACAATGCTAAAATAATAATCCATAATGATGCAACTTCTGGTAATTTAAAACTGTTTTATCCACTGTTTGTAGAAGTGTGCTAATGATGTAGGCCAACTGATCTCTTTGTAGATTAAACTCTCTCAGGGTCCTAATAACAGAGAAATATCTGACATAAGTGAACCCTTCAAACCTTCAGAAATTCCTGTGTTTTCTGAAATGTCTGAGAATTTTAGTACTTAGACAAAATGACCAACCAGCAGTTGTGGAAACTAAAGCAATCACTTAATAAAGAGATTGGGTAAAGCAGCCCTGGTCCTAGTGTGCATATAAATCTGTTCTGTATTTTACTTGATGCAGTTCTGCGTCCTAGAGATGATAGGGTTGAGGTCTTGCTTTTCTTTAGTAGTAGGCTCTGAAGTTGGCCTATATGATAATAACACCAGAAAGTGACAGTGGTTATTTTATTGCAGACCTTTGTGCTTGCAACCTGCTGTTTCAAATAAGCTGCAAAACAACCTTCAAGTTGTAGCACTGACTTTCTGTATTTCTTAGTTTGAGTGAGCAGCAAAGAGTAGAAACTGCTATAATTTCTGACTAATGTATGTGGTATCTCTGAATTTTCATGTGAGCATATCTCTGTTACGTACATGTTTGCATTGTCACTTAATTTGAAGTACCCAATCTGACACCATCTCCAGCCTAGGCTTCCACAGTATTGCAGAATAATCTGAAGAAGTTTTCTTTAAATTTTTTTTTTATTATTAAGAAAGCTCCGATAACAGACTGCTCTATCTAAATCTCTCATTTAGCCTTCAGGTTACTTTGGGGAGCTGTCATTTTAATCTATACCTCCTTTTTCCTTGATTTTGGTTCAGTTAAGTTTCTCACTGCGGCAGGATATAGCATATTTTATGTTGGAAAGGTCAGTTTTAATGCCAATATGGCCGCATTAGGTGTGACATTCTTGGCAGGATGACAGCATTACACATTAATTACGATATAGACTAAAATTCCAAATGAAGGTTGGAATTCATGGCCCCTACTTTCTGTCCTACCTTGGTTTTAGGAAAAACTAAAGCCTCAAATAAAAATTAAAATTTTTCAAATTCAGTTTTCAGACAGGAATGTTTCAAAGAGCAGTAACTGCAGTAACCATTAGTGGAATTCTCCTAAAGGTCTGTTCTTGGAGAGGCATGGAAACTAAACTTGGCAGTAGGTTTTTCTAGTTCTCTAAGAAATTCTGCTCTTAATTTATTTTTTTCAGGTTACTTTTCTATCTTGAGACAGCTGCTTAATGGATTAATATCTTGGTGCTTCCATGGTTTCATTCTTCAGAGCAAAATAATTTATTTTTCTCACAATTGTAGAAGAGGGAATTCTATATAACCTCAGAACAAAGCAATGCAAATTTTAGAGGAGCTAAGCTTTTGAAATGCTGTGTCTGAACTGCCATAAATAATCATTGCTAGAGGTCAGGATATCAGGTCAGGGATATCCAATGACTACACATTAAAGCAGGGCAGCAACTATATCTCTCATCACTAAAGTTTTTGGTTTGCATTTTTAAATAAACCAGGAACAAGTGCAGAGTATATATAGTATCACAGCCTCGTGTTGGCAGAGGAAATGTCTTAAATGGCTTTATTCCATCCTCTTGAGACATAGAGCTGAAGTGGTGAAACGTTATATTTTCAGCTACCCACTTGCAAGAGAGACACTCCATAAGATTGTCAGGTGCTATTCATTGCTCTCATTTGATATTCCTACCTACTATAGGCAGAAGTACTTTGGAACCCTTATAATGTGGAGCTATTGTACTTCTCTGCCAGATATTACAAAAAACTTTAAGAAATATTTTGCTTAGTGAGGAATTATAAAACTAAAAAGAATATGCAGGTGGAAGATTCTCTTAAGTATTTTTTTTGACAAATTAGATTTTGTTTTGCTTTTATTCATTCTTTGATAATATAATTTAAAAAATAATTTAAAAAATTATAGCTGTGTTCTATATACCTTTCTTATCTTTAGAATGTTCCATTTTGAAAGGACTTTCATGTGTCCAAAAAAAGGTTTTTCTTTGTACAGAAGGGGGTGAAGGGTTCCTCTACTCTTCATTTGGCACTTAAAGATTTCCTTCATAACCAATTTCAACCTGTAGGCACTGAAATGAGTTTTTAACCTGTGATGCTTTTCAAATGGTGTTTGTTGGCTAATGTTTCTGGTGTTGAAATTTTACCCTGATAGCAAACAAAATTTGTCTTTCCAGATCCCTGGTTTAACTTCTATACTTCTATATCCTTGTGGTCTAACTTCAAATGCTTTCCTTCAGTTTTTTTCTTATAGATGTCATGATTTAACTTCTGTATGAGTCACTTAAGTGCTTTCAGGATTCTTGGGCATAATGTATAAATAGAAATGAAAAAAGCTTCCTGTTATGTAAATGTATGTCTTGTGAAACCTGCAAGTTTTCTTCAGGATAAGTTTTCAAACTCCATACCAGGAGGCACATGCAAGGAGCAGTGAAGAAATATTTCTGGAGAAGCAACTGAGACACTCGTAACTGGGGAAAGTGAAGCAAAAATAAGATAAATACATTTTCCAAGTCTCTGAAATGAGGCAGCTGTAATTCTTGAAGTTCAGGTGAACGCATTGCAGAAGCTTTTGGAATGAGAGCAAATGCTGAGGCTCACATTTTGTTCCACTTTCTAGTCTTACCCTCTTATAATTCTTTTGGATTTTTGGTACTTTTAACAATACAAATGTGGTCAGATCTCCATATACATGTATTTAGGAATAGTAGATGCTGTCAAATAAAATACTTTCCCAGAATGGGATAAAGGCTTAGAAAATTTTAAGTTACAGAACTAGTGTAACTTTTGAGAATTTTTTTTTTTAATTAATCCATCCCTCTCTCCCAACACATGGCTCAGCTCTCTCCTAGACTTTGGTATCAGAACAGATACTTATTTTGCCAGATTTTTATCAGAATACTTCCCCTTCCTCTCTCCCCACTAGAAATCATTATCTTTTCTTTTGGAAGAAGCTACTGTCTTGTTTATGGAAGCCAGTTCAGTGTTTCTTTTGGCGCAATAAATAGCTGATTTGCCAAAATTTTTCTTTCTCTGTGTAGTACCAATCTGGTATTTTGCTGAGTGGGTAGGAGAGAGGCTGAAAGTAATCTTTAGTGAGAACTCATTTTTGCTATCGACTTTATCAAGCAAATTAATGAAGTTCATTAAATTTAAGATAGAATGAAATACAAATTTCTGTATAGTTTAAAGTAAAATTTCTCACTTTTGTCAATGGGAAAACTATTTATAAATCAGTGGTATAATGTATACCCTTTTGTCTTTTATACAGTTATGCATTGCTAGTTTTCTTTCACTTTCTCACTAGGGGTAAGATGATACTGGATCATATCATTCCTCTGCTCTGGAACAGAAAACCCACCTGACTTCAATGATTTTGCTTAAAACCTGATGGCATGATAAAGTCTCTCTATTTAACATTCAATATTATAAGATAAGAATATTAAGAGCAGCTTTATTGTACAAAATGAAAGCAGATAAATTATCTCTGCTTTATCAAAGCTTTACACATTCTAGAAACAGATGCCTATTCAGACTAATACAAAATTCCTAGATATTAACTTTTCAAACAATAGCAGCTGTCAGAAATCAATCCGTTTTGATTAACTATTGTTGAGGTAGGCCAGATTTGTTTTAAAGACCATCAGAGAATGAGTTTTTAAAATCAATGTATTGTTTTCATGCTTAATCCAAGGAAATTAAAGTTAATTCAGAATTTAGTATATATTTAATCCTATCTTTCATGATGTGGCAAATCTTTTGTAACATAAGTTAAAATGTTACTTTTGTCTTTGTTCACAATTTGAAGACTGTGTAATGCATCTTTTCTATTTAATTTTTCTGGTTGTTTTAATCTCTTTTGAAGAGTGACAAATGAATTAGGGCTGGGATGGATTTAGGCAGTTGTATTGCTTGCCAGACTAAATTATTCTGGGACTTTCTTGAAGAGATGAGTCAGTTTGGGAGTTTGACTCTTCTTATTTTCTAATTGCAAACAGATAAATTGGTAAGTTAAATATTTGTAGATAAAGTTTCCAAATGTAGAAGAGCACTTGATGAACTGGATCATGCATGGTTCTCTGCCACATGCCGCAGTGAAGGCGTGATTCCCTGCCCTCTGCACCTGCTCTGGCTTCTTGCTATTCTGAGAATATCTGTGTATCTCTATGTCTGCGTGGCAACTCATCTGCTTTTTAAATGGAGATGGATTTGGGTGCCTTCTGGGCAGCAGTAACCACTGTATTCAGAGTTCAGATAGTGTGGTGGTTGCCCAGTCGTTACATTAAAAGGTCACTCATTCTTTCCTTCACTGCTGTTTCCTTCAGTGAGATTTTAGATTAAAACCTTTTGGATATTCACATGTTCTAATCTATAAATTGATGCTATGGTTTAGTGAGCAATACTGGAGAGCAAAGCTCAAATGGATTCTCATTCATCAATTTTGACATTAATTTTTATTAAGCAAAACCAGCTTTCTCTTTTTTAGGTGGTTGAAAGCAAGATGTATTTTATAAGTGAAAAAGCAGAGTACCCATGGTTTATTCTCGGTTTTTGGGAGGATTGCAGTTTTAAATTTCCCTTCGACTTAGAAGCAGCAAGAACTGCTGAACTGCACTGATAGAATTGCTAATTGCCATAGCCACACATACAGCAGGAATGTAAGTCATTGCTAATTAACTTTTGCTCAAGTTCAACAGTGAAGACATGTACAATCAATATTTGACACAATGCTGTTTTCAAGCACAAGTTGCAGAAATGCAGATGCAGAAATACATGCTGTCTTTGCCCAAATGTTGATGTCAATATTAAAAAATTGATTACATATGACTTACTTGTCAAACCCTCAAAATAATGCGAGTAAATTTGTAGTGTTCAGTGTGGATGTGTCTCAAGAGTGCACATTTTTAATAAACTCTTCCTGTGATGGTGATCTTCTGAAAGCACTCATATTGCTGTATAAGTAGCAAGAATTAAGGAAGAATTAGTAATAATAAGGTATCTTCTGCTATTCAAACAGACAAAAAGTACCAGGCTTCCAATTACTCTGAAAGAGAAAATTAAGTAAAAGACCACACTTCCCACAGTTATAACTGCTTTCAGAAAAGAAAGCTTTAAGTGTTTACCCAGAGTGAGAAAAACAAACCTCAAAGATCTGAGTTCTACCTACATAACCAGTTCTTTTCTGCTTCCATCTTTGAAAACCAGGGAACATATTGAAGTGCTACCAGGTCTTCCTCACTTGATAGTTGTTCTTTCCAAATTACCATAATAATTAGAACCAGAATCTTAGCTCCTTCTTCTTTCTAAGCCTCAAATAACCTCAGAGAGTGGCAAGGCCTTAAAGTGTTTTGTCATTTATTGAAAAAATGGAATCCAGTTTAATTCCAGAAGTCTCTTGGAAATTGCTCTTTCTATCAAAAGTGTCTTGAAATCTGATTGGCATAATGGGGAACACAGTCTCTCTATCTGTTTTTTTGGGGTGGGTGTTTTTGTATTCAACTGAGATAGCACCAGCCATTTGTCAGGACTCATATAAAAAAAGTTGGGTTAAAACTGCATCATCTTTTTCTTGCCATTACTGTTCCCGCTGCTAGTCACAGAGCTCTGTGCAGTATTCAATCAGAAAGAAACAAAGAATATACACATTTTCTATTCTTCTATTGTGCAAAAACATGCCAAACACTTTACATAAATTGTTTGGTGGCCAATAAAAACAAGAGAGCAAATATATTTTCATTGTGGAGTGACCCCTAAAATGTGCTGCTCTAGATTGTTGAAATATTTTGCTGTTCTTTCCCAAGCTGAAAATAGAGATTTTGCTCTTCCAGCATGCTAATACCCCTTAGAAAGTTTCTAGAAGCATTCATCTACCATGTAATCTCTCTGACATTGCACACACTACTAGAGGAATTTCCTAGATATGCGTGCAACAGTCATTTGCCTCATCTCTTAAAAGAGGGGGGAGAGATGGGACCCATCATACTTTTTTGACTAAGTAGTTATAAATACATCCTCTATTTCAGTTGTTAATAAGCTTTCATTTTTTAATTTCATTTGTGGGTATTTCATGACATACTGCAATAACTAATGACAGTCTAGATATTCTTGTTTTTAAATCAAAATAATCAAAACCATTTTTAAAGAGTTAAATAGTTTCATTTAAGCTGGATAAAATCCAGCAGAGTAAAAGCTTATTTTGTACAATTTGTGCATGATACTGGTGAGGGCTCAAGAGTTCATTGGAAGTTTCTGCATGCAAAGCATCTACCAAAATCAATGGCAGCTGCACATCATGAAGAGATATTGCAGAACCCCTTCACAGCTTAATCATTGCTAACTAGTAAATATGGGATAATCTGACTTGATTTAATTTTAATAGAGGAAAATTTTGATTCCAAGTTAGGAGTAAAATTTTACCTATACATCCACATGAATTTTTAGGGTGTCAGTTTACTTGTGAATATGTCTTGTATAACCTGATTAAGTGAGCAGATTGCTCATGTGGCCTTTCCTCTACACACCTTCAATTTATAAGTCTATTTTCTAAATCAACTCTTTGTAGATAGGAGATATTTTCAACAAATTCCTTTAAAAATTTATCGTAGCAAATGCAATATTGTTTCCAGGTGTTTCTACCCAGAACTGATATTAAATACTAAAAGATAATGCAACCAGATCACTTTCTCTATCAGACTTTGACACTAGGTCATGGGAAATAATAATGTTCAAAATGTGTCTCAGACTGAAGCTGGAAAAGCCAAAGATCTCAACCAGCAGCAGATGTTAAAGCCAAACTCTGATCCAATTATTACCTTGCACAGCAAAAGAGAAAAAAATACTCTGGAGGCCAGTCATGATGTTTGGTCTTTCTGTGTGGCCTGCTTGTCTTCTCTTCAACTCATCTATTCTGAATATTACTCAAGCTGATTTTGGGTCATTCAGCTGGCAATGCAACCTTTTGTTCCTTCCCACCACACATTAAGATACTGATAAGATGTGGGCAAGATATCGAGAAAGACAGTATCTGGGCTAATGCAATCAGATTTTTTGTGTTGCTGCCATAGTTTGATAGGGCACAATACAGCTGTTTGGCAAGTTTCCATATTATTTCATAATTGTATATGGGAGATAACACTAAAGGTGATGTATTACTGAAAGCTGATATAATAATATTGAAATTATTATTGATAATAATATTGAAAGCATATTAGCAGCTGATTCAAAATACTGGGTGGTAACTGCAAACTTAATATATTCGCTTATAGTTACTGCTGATATTTCTGATGTGATGGACTGACAGTCACTAATGTGTGGTTACTTTAAACATTCTTTAATTCAGTAAGGAGTATATGCTGCTCATGTGATATAATCTGCTTACATACAGCATATAATTTGCAGTGGTCCCTGGTGACTTCAGTTGTACAGAACCCTCTGTCCATGTGGGAGCAGTGCAGTAGCTGTGCTACTGAAGCCTGGCAGATCTAAAATAACCTACTATGAAAGACTTCCCATACTTGCTGTGAGGGAGATTTTATTTTTTTTTCCCAAGCATGAAGGTGATCACTTAACTCCAAATGCTTGTCACTGATTTGGGATAAGGGATTAAATACTTCTGTTGACTGCACCAATACAGGTTCTGTAGAAGCAGAAGTGTAGTGCTAACAAGTAGATACTGTATTGTACTAGTTGGCTCCCGCAGAACATTCTAATGTTATATCATTGTTAGTTGATTGATCATGTCTCTACACCCTGAGCATCAGATCAGTTTTTGCTCCATTAAGTGGTGTCTGTTTTCAGGCTGCTGCCCTTCTCTAATTTTCCCAGAATGTTCAACTTCTTTGTTTCTTTATTTTTTAACAAATACATACATAAATCTGATAGTCCCAGTAAAGGAATATTTCTGCTAGGAAGAAATAAATCCTGAAAACTGGTTGTAGATCAGATGTACTCTGTTCTGATCTGCTTTATTTACTCTTTCTGCCCAATTTGCTCCCAGTAGGCTCCTGAGGAGGTAGAATATAAATTGGTATACGGGTGATATTTCAGATGCATCAGACATTCAAAACCCCCCTTCCTGTGTTTCCTGGTCTGGGGGATGGCAAGGGGATTGGACTAGATGATCTCTTGAGGTCCCTTCCAATCCCTGGTATTCTGTGATTCAAAGATTACTAGTTATAAAAAAAATTCATACAGAGCTATGAAATTGAGTGACTTCCTCTGGTTCCAGAGCCACAAAATGCTTGAGGCCACGAGAGATTTCTGTGGAAATATCACTATGTACTTGCTGCGTTTTTAGTCTTCCTAAGGCATGATGTTGGTCAGAGATGGAAATTGGATATGACTTTCTGTGTACCTTTGGTTTGACCAAGTACAGCTATTCTTGTATTCTTTTGTTATAACAGGAAACAATCCAAATATGTTTTTTTCTACTGAGAAAGGTCAGGTTTTGAAGTGTAGGAAAGCAGATGCAGCCTTTAGCTCTGTGGTAACTTTTACTCATACAAGGTCTCAAAATGTTCATTTTTATTTTTGAAGTTTTCTCACCGAGTGATGAGCAGAAAACCTCATCCATAGCTTTTGTGTTTAAATAAGTTAGCAAATCTCTCTGATTTTTATATTATCTGATTCCACTTTTACTCAGAGCCTGTGCACCTTAGTTCCTCAAGCTTGCTTAGAAAGCCACCACTTTCTCACTTTTTTTCCTCAAGGCTTTGAGAAGATTATGAGGAGTTAAGTGATATAAAGCAGATGTCAAACCTGTTCTTTTGCACTGGTGTTAGTAATGCTGCATTAGTCACATTTTGAAATATCCTTCTATCATTCATCTCCTCTTGAAAATACAATTTTAAATTGTCTGGCTTGTTGTTTTGTGGTTTACTTATCCTTCAGTACCAAATGTTTTTCCCTTCAGTCTTCCTCAAGTCACCAATCCCTTATCCTTTTAACAAATCCATTTTTCTCCAAGGTTCATAGAACCTGTAGTGCAGATAATTTCGAGCAGGTGACGTGGTGTTACTGCTGTGTCTAATTTTGAGTCACTTATTCAGTAAGAAAAGAAGATGAGCTGTTGATTTCTCTCTGATACCAAAATAAAATCTTGCAGATCTTAAAGTAAAAAGTTCTCCTCCATAGAAACCTTACATCATGACTCTGTACTATAATGGCAACAGCTCTATTCCTTTTATGATCTCCTGTTTGTTTCTTTCTAAGCTGGAGTCTTGTTTTAAAAAAGCTTCATAGTTCTTGCATGTCTGGAGAACTTCAAGTTACAGAACTTTATGCAGCAATGATGATGTTTGCTGCCCATGAAATCAGAGGCAGTGTATCTCATTTTAATGACATGTTGCTATGGGTGTAAAGAACTCATACAAATTTGAAGTGCTAAATAAGATTTCTTGAAGCAGATAACACAAAAAATAATTTTGATTGGTTTTTTGCATTTTATTTGTTATATATTTATTTAGCCCACTAATACTGCTGGGTTTACTTTTTGTTTTAATACTTGGAAAGCTAGGAGTAAAAAAGGGTGCATCTCAAATCCTAGACTAAGGACAGACTGTGGGCATGATGCAGGAAACCAGGTTACAATTTTATTTTACCAGGCTGTCATGCAAAATAAGCCAGTTGTGTTTGAACACAAAAGGATGCAGATTCTTCACATGACAAAAACAGTTAAGAATCTTCAGAGCTACCTGTAAAGATTTCTTTAAGAAATGGCCTGGTAAGAGGTAGTGGCTGGTCTCTTTGCTTCTTGGTGAGTCTGCCAAATAATGGGTTGGGTGTGAAGTATCTGTTGGTGGCAGAATGGCACAGCACACTTTAAAATTGACCTGCTGTGTAATTTTTTTGCTTTGTTTTCAGAGTGGCTTTTGGCATCCTAAAGAGAATTCACTAATATGTCTCATTAAGTGAATGAACTTGTCCTTCTCATTTCACTGTACTTTTTCCTTGTTAGGAACTGGGTCCTGTTGAAGAAAAGGCACTAATTCCTTAGCAATGAGGGAGAAATCAGATGAAATGAAAGCCTGTGAGGCTCTTCTCTGTAGGATGACATGTAAAAATGCAACTATGGTCTGAAAAGTGACTGTGGAGATGGCATCTTGGGAGTGAGTGGGGGAAGGTTATGTTTATTATCTGTTAATGACTTCCAGATCAAGTTTGCTCAGTTTGCAAGTGAAAATAAACAACCCTTTTCTAACTGCCTTCACTGCAGACTCAATTTGGGATTTAAAAATCACACTGTACTAATTTTAATCCAAGTATTGCTGTCAGCAGTTAAAAATTTCTTTAGGGTATAGCATGCCTTTAGTTAAACTGTCCATCAGTGGACTTTTAATGAATATTAATTCTGTTAATGAGAAGCATGTAAAGATGAAATTTTGTCTGTCAGGTTTATTCTTGATTAAGTCTTAATGAGGTCTTATTAACTCTATTTAAATAGATATGTCTGTTTAAATGGTTTCTGGACCTATGCACAGTGGAGGAATGTAGAAGGAAAAGGACTGCATTGCTCATAAGGATTGATGGATGAGGTCATAGAAATTATAGAAGATGATCTGTTGACATACTGACCATCTTGTTAAGGTTAAATTTCTCCAGGATTTGAGTATTTAGTCTTCATGTGTAGCACAAATGAGAAAAGCTTGTGGGAAGAAAAAGTATTTTAATTTAACCCAATGATGTAATTTGGAAAACATCAGCTTTGAGACATGTGGGTCCTTCTTTAGATAAAATTGTAATCATAAGGTTATCAGAGACAGCCAGCAATTCATGTTGAGATGTGTTTGTGTGGCCTCCAGAGCTTTTATGGCAGTGCCACCAAGTTTGGAGATTACAGTAAAGGAAAAATGGGTATCAGTGGTAATCTCCTCAGAGATATCCAGTGATTCAAACTGCACTTAAATCTTGTCAACACAGCCCTTGTTACTGACTTGCCAGGCTTCAGGGCTTCATGTTCTGAAACATGGCTTTTCCACTGCAGGTCCTGCCTCCAAACCAGCCTGAATGCTGCCTGACTCTGTCTCACTCAGGCTGGCATCTTTGGCTGCTTTGGGGATTGAGATAGGAGGAGGAACCATTTATGTTTTCCAGCGTACTTTCCTATTTTTTCCTCTGGCCATCTGGTGCCTTTTTTGTCAGTAGCTTTTCTATAGCTTCCTCTTGTTAGATATCAATCTTTTCAACTCTGTTCACTCTGCTTTTTGCAGGGCAAACACTAATGCACAGGAAGAGAGCATCACAAGGATTTGAGCTTGCTGATGGTTTTAATAGCAATACAGTTTCTGCCCTCAATACCCCATCAGAGGAGCTCTCAATTTCTCTTTTCTATGTAGGATGTTTCCTCATCTGGGTTGTCCTGCACTTGTGACATCTGAACTTCTTTCTATTGCTCAGCCTTTCAGGCACCTTTTCACCAGCTTGCTGCTGCACCTTTGCATGGAGGTAGCCTGTCACTTCTGCATGCAAATGGGGAGTTCTACACAACACACAGATGTTATTTCCAGACATCGTATTTCTTAACACTTCATAAGTGAGGTTAGATTATAATTCACTTTAAATCAGGACATTACTTTATATGTTTTCTTTCCCTAATTCCTCTCTTTTGGCTAAAGTGTTTTATGTTTCTGTGCTCTCTGGTTTCAGAAAGTCCTGAGCTGTGTTTGAAAAACCAATGACTTCATTTGATTTTATTGCTGAGATGTCTCCCCCAGCACAACTCTGCAGAGGAAAGACCCATGTAAATGTTAGGTCATGTAGACGCTTGCTATGAGGCAATCAATCTCTTCATTGGTGATTATATCTGCTCTCGGAAGAGTTCACTGCAACAAGGATGTGGCCAATGAATAGTTCCACCTTATACCTCTGTAGTGCTACAGGTACCTGGAGCTCCATCCACACCTTTCTGAAGCTCTGTTCTTGACTATGATTCCTTTGTTTGCACTCTTTGAATCATTATTTTGCTGAGAGAGAACTCTTATTATCACTTTGAGATTACTATTGAGCTCCTGCAAGGGAATTCTATCTTCTCTGTTACAGTGTAAAAAATAAAAGTGACAGATGTTACATATGTTGCCTGAAATACTTCCACTATCTCAGATCTTTCTCTACCAGTTTCTCTTCATTGCTTCTGAAACTGAAGAGCTGAGTATCCCTGTGACTGTGTGTGTGGCAGGGATTGAAAAAGGCTCTATAAAACCTGTGTGTACTGCCAAGACAAAAGGAAAAGTTGAGATGCAGACCCCTGGAATAAATCTTTGCCCACGGACCAGCACATCTCAATATTAAGTAGCCTTTTCTCCCATTTTTATTCTAACATCTTTCTAGGAATTCAAATTAACCAACCTGAATGTGCTTGGTACCTTCTTCCCCCTTTTTCTAATTTTTAGCAGTCGAGGACATTCTCCCATGTATTTTTCTTGTGAGTATATAAGTTATTGTGAAGCCCTACGGGATAACTGGTTTTGGTGGAAAACTTTTTATTGAATGGTATTTGTCTGCCAGCATCAGGACTTGATACTTTCATTTCAGTTCTATTTTAGCAGTTCTTTGTCTTCAGCTCCATCTTCTCTGTGCACTGAGCCACTGTGTTCAAAGACATTTTTTTGAAATAGAATTCTTCACTTTGTGGTTCTTACTCGATGATGCTATTTCTCATTTTAGGAGCTTTTGTATTTCTTTAAGGCAAATGAGGCATGTTAGTGGTTATTTGTAATTCTTTTTTGTTCAGTGGATTTCCTGTTATGCAAAAATGTAAAGTTTTTTGCACTGTTCTTCCAAACTTTTGTTTTCCTGTCTTGATAGTTTAGTACATCTGTGTCTGCTTTATGACCTGTGGCTAAGTTGTGCTTGCCCAGTTGTCTTCATGGATGCCTAACAACTTACTGTAAAACTGCAAGTTAGAAATCTTGCTTGTTTGTTCCAATACCTTCAAGAAGTGAACAGCTTTCTTTTTCTTAAGTAGCTCCTCTTAACAGACATGAGGGTACTGAAGATCTGTCTATAAAAATTCAGCATGTCTTCTTATGTACTCCATGCATCCAGCAATCACTGTACTCATTTGTTACCATAAGAAAAAAAACTATAGGGAGTCTCTTGTAGAACATAAATCTTGCCTTTGGCTGGTGTGTGTGTGTGTGTCCATTGCACAGAGTGAAGTGTTTCTGTGTGGTGTCCAGACCATGTCCTGTCAGACTGTGCAGTTGAATGCTCATCTGCCTGTGTTTCACAGCTTATTTTTCACTTCAGTGGGCAGCAGGGTAGGGATAGGAGGGCAGAGAGACATCAGTCTTTGGAGGCTGGATATTCTGGATATTCTTTGCTTTCTACCACCCTAGGAATGAAGGGTTATTAACAGTAGTCTTAAAAACACATCTGACACGGGCAGAGCTAAGGAGCTGTGTTTTATGGGCAGTCTTAGTAAGATCATTTTTAGTTTCCAATGGAACCTCAGATCAGTATGTTCCCACCAGACCAGTTTAATTTTTTTTTACAGTATAGGAAGTGGATTAAATTACCTTTTTAGCACCATTTTTCACTGACTCCTTTACTGTCAGTGGTGAAATCTTTGTACAGCATTTTCTCTGGAAAAAAATGTGGAAAATTTTAGGGGGGGAAATTTTGTTTATTAACATTTCACTGAAAGTATAACTTGCACTACCAAGAACATGGGATGCCAGAAAGGCAGCTACATTTATGTATTGCCACTAAATGACTGTATGAACTTCATATTTTTGTTAGCAGAGGATGCCATTTGCAAAGATCTACCTGAAGACAGGAAATAAATGGGAAATTAAGAAATAACAGAGGATTATGAAACTATGAGTGATGTGCCAAAGGAATCCAAAGCCAGAACAGATGGTTACTTTATGTATCTCTGATACTGAAAAGGGAGTACTACAGGTAACTCACAAAGTAGATCAGTAACACAATATTTATTTACAAGTTTGATAAACTACTAAAATGCTGTACAGAGAGAAGTAATCTACATAGTAGCAACAGCAGAATACAGTGAATTATGGAGAGAAAATACCATATGTATAATGGGAGAAAATAAACTGAAAACCAAGGGGGTTTTCTCTGCTGATCTGCAGTTGCAGTAATTTCAGGTGTGATCTGCTTTTCTAAAAGCGAAGAAGAGGCAGATATAAGTGAAATCTTGAAATCTGCTGTATAGATTATACTATTAGTGGGTTTTAGTGCTGCATTTGTGTCGGACACTTTTTTTATAGACTCTATTAGTGCTGAGAAGTTCTTACTTTGGTTGTTGGTGGGTTTTTTTTCCCCAATTCATTCTACTGTATATTAACTTTTCAATGTACACAAAAGAAAAACACTGTAGACTACAGTAAGAATTGATTAAGGTAAGACCATGACAGCAGTGAAGTGAAATTTTAAATGGAGTTCACTAGGTTCATTCTTGTTTAAGTTATCAAAGTTTGATTTTTATTTTTTTTTTTAAATTAGTGTGTATAAATTACTGTATTGATTTTAAAATAGCTCAGGCTTACTTGCAGGTGTTTATGTTCCATGCCAAAGACTTGATCTTATGCCTATTGTAGACCGCAGATTTTCCACTTGGAACTGGAAGAGAATAATCTCCTGTAACATTTGATCATTGCCATCCATCTTTGTCAGAAATTCTAGTCCCTTCTTACACAGATACAACCTTTTCTAGTACAGGATTTTAGTTTTTTAAAAAAAAAAACCAACCCACAACCATTAAAAACATAATCCCATAAAACATTAAAAAACTCAGCAAATTGTTTTTTTAACATAGATATAGAATATCATGGTCTGTTCTGATATTTTTTTTGTGCTCCTTAGTTTTATAATATCCATATTTGACAATTCTCTCATACTTAGAGACCTTTTGCATTGGTTCCAATCCAGAATGCAGACATCTGCTGTTCTCATTTTGGTGGCCAAAGTCTTTTTGTCTCCTGCTTTCTTAACCCACGTGAAATAGATAATGCTGTGTCATATTTCTTGACTTGCACTACTAATTGTACTGAAGTTTACAAGCAGCTCTATTTTTTTGGACTTCTAACCTGTACTGCCTTTAAAAACCTTTCTTCAAAACTTTTTGCCAAGATGGTTTAAACCAGCTGGGGTGGGGAGGCAAGGAATGCATTGAAGTCTCACCCATTTATTTTGTTTCCTTTTTCTGCTGTGATCCACAATAGCTGGGACAGTTTTCTCTTTTCTAGACTGAGACAGACCACAGTAATGCAGACAATCTCAGCAAGTGGTTTGCCTAAAAAAGAGAAACTTAGAAATGTTGGGGGAAAAGGCTAGATTGGTCCTTCAGCTTGTTATCCTTTAACCTTACATATGATTGAAATGTTTTAAGTGAAACTTTACTTGGGCTTGAGTCCTTAATTTTATTTCTGTTGGATTTTGAGGGCATAAGGCTGAATGAGAAAGATAAATCAAACCTCACAAACTGTAATGAAACTCCTATTGTATCAGGATTCTAGCTTAATATATTGGCTTGGTTCTGTTATGGATCCGAGTGTCTATAAATCTGGGGGAAGTTCAGAGTGTTTTGTGAATTTGGATGGCACGTATCTGTCTGGATACAAAGAGGTTTTATCTGTTGTGTAGTTCAGGTATTTAGAGCCTTTTGTGTTTCTGTCTTAAAGAGGTTTCAGCAGCAAAGATTACCCAATGAATTTTGTTCTCCTCATGTCTATAATATCATTTAAACTAGAGTGTTTTTGGAGGAATGAATGAAGATTTACTTGTGTTCCCCTGAAACATTTTCTGATGGGAGTTCTTGAAATCTTGATCTTATGTACATTGAAGTGTTTCCACACGACCCATCATAAAAATTAGTTTGCCATGGATTTTCAGCATAGAGAATTCAGCATAAGTCCCTTAACTTTATGAGTACTCTCAAATCCCAGCAGTTTATTACAGCAGGGCAACTCTTACCCTGTGTATTTAGGGATCATATTCTGCTAGGGCAGTTTAACTTCACTGGCTTCAGCAAATTTCGCAACACCATATAGAAGAGTGGAAAACTCCTTCTCCTCCTCCTCCTCCCTTAACTTTAAGTGTGGTTTTTTATATTTGTCATATTGTTTTTATGATCTTTACAAGGAAAAATTGTAAAACTTGTTATTAGGCTGACTAGTGGGATAAAAAGACAATTTTGGATGTCTTGTGAAATCGATTATGTTTTTCTCAGCAGATTTTAGGTGACTGTTCACATTAGGAGCAGAATTCTGTCTAAAAATAAGTTGTGTCCACTTCTGTAGGGGTTTATTGAGAACAGAAATTTCCACACCACTCTGTCTTTAATGTGACCACAATGGGTAGTCATAGTTTGTCCATTAACATAAAAAGAATAAATTAGCAAATTAGCCACCATAAACTGTTAGTATACCCAATTTTGCTGACATGTTTATTGTAATTTGAAATATGCATGATGTTGATTTTTCAGAAATGTTCCATTTTCCTTTTTGAGACTGTGAATTATAAATTCATCAGTCACAGAAAGCAATAAAACTTAGAAGTTGGAAACACTACATAGCACTCATCTATGTCATTCTCAAAAAAAACTATGATGTTGAAATTTTTCATAGTTTTATTAAGAAGCCTAAAACCTTCTATTCATTCTACAGCTAAAATGAGAGTGAGACAGATGGATTTTTATGCATTTCTTTAATAAAAGGCAGCAAATGAACCTGTTGGGAAATATCTAGAGAAAAGCTTAAAATGGACAGTGAACCACTCAGGATGTTACACAGCAATGCATCTCATAAAATAAATACACGCCAGTATCTGAAGATGTAAAAAGTTTTTAATGTTTTGTTTTAGTGATGTACATATTCTAAAGGAAAGGAATTTATCTCCAAAAACACATCTAGGAATTCAAGTTGTCCCTTTGTGAACAGACAAAGGAAGTAAAAAAAGGAGAAGCTTTTACAGCCATAAAAGTTGACTTCAAAATATCAACCCTCTTACAAAATATTTCCTGAAAATAGGCTTGTGGAGCAAAAAAGTAAATTCTGGAAACTCTAGAACTATGAAAGCAAGTCCAGTAGTCGGCACTTTCAAAAATAAATAAAACCATCAGGCAACAACTGTGTATGCTAATTGCATTTAAGAAATAAGAGACCACCTACATAGAAATAAAATAAATCTCATTAGTGGAGCTAAAGCAGATAGTTGAGACTCGAGCTCTGTTAACCCAACCCCTTAGGCTCCGCTGAAAAAGCTTCCAAAGTCACTGCTATGTTCACAGGGATGAACAGAAGTATAAAGTGTGCACCAGCAAACTAGAGTTGAGGGGCATTTCTTGGCATGGTTTTGCCCTCTTTTGCAAGGAGCCAACCACATCTTTCTTGCTGAGTGAGCACGGCCATGACAGGGAGAAAGAAGGTGGCCAAGAGCAGGTTTTGTGCAAGAGGCTTCTAGCTCTGTGTAATACTGAGAAATCCCATTAAATTTTTTTCAATCAATAAAATGTTATTTAACCACTTCATTTGTTTTACCAAAAGTCAGCTCTGTGAAGGAAAAACTCTCAAAAAGGAAGTTAAATTTTATGAATATCAGAAGAGATTATAAATTCTGGAGTTTCTCACCTGCAATAGCAAAAGACCCATAATTTCCTCTCTTGCACCAGCTCCTGCTCATCTCCTGTTCCCTCTAGAGGAAGCATTGAAGTCCATTTGCAGCACTGCCCCCCACTCTCCCTCTTGGCCATCATCAGTTTACAGATCTTCAGAAACAGAAGCTGTCCAGGCTTCCTCTTCCTCTCCATATAGTCTTCTCCAAAAGGAAAAAAAAACTTTAAAAAGAAGAAATCAAGACTTGTGACCCATAATAATTTCTGCTGCTGATACAGTAGGATTGCTTGTAGAAAGTATTGTGCTGTAATTTAACAGGATGCATTCCTGGGGTCAAGGGTGGACCATAACTAACTTTAAAAACAGTGCAATAGGTGGTTGGGTTTTTTTGCTTGATCTTTAGCCCTTTGTCCCCAAATCTTTCCATTCACAGTTAGTATTTGGTTCTGATAAAGTTTGATTCAGCTGCAGAACTTTTACCTGACTGGCAGAAGTTCTATACATCCTTTCTAGAGTCTTTTGGTTGTGATTTTGGCTTCTGTTTTACTTCAGACTTTTAAGTTCATCTGTGAAGGTTAGAGATGTATGTTTTGAACATTTAATTAGCTTCAACCCTTTATAAAAAAAAAATAAAATTGTTATTTGTGCAGCTACTATTGCTGCTTAGAAGTGGCTCACTGAATCCTTCCTCAAGGACAGGGTTTTCTTAATTCTTCTCTAAACAGTAGCCTGGACAGGAAGGAGACAGTTCGAAGAGGATGTTCATGGTGAGAAAGCCAGTAGGAACCTGCAGCTCTTGATCAAAACAAGTTAATTCTGTTGATAATTGATCAGTAGAAACAGAACTCAGAAATCCTGCTTGATGTTGGAACAGTTTAGCTAAGAAAAAAAAACAACCATATTTGTCACTTGAGGAACAGATAAGAAACTAGAAAACACAGAACATGAATAAACCTCTCCGTTATGTGACATATTTGATATAAAATAAGGCTTTCAATAATAATCCTTAGGAACTGCTGTAAGAGTTTCATACAAACCTGCTTCAGAGTTAATTTGGATTACTTAAAAAATGCACCATATCTGTCTTGACAATTGGCTAATGGAACCTGGTTTTATTCCCACCCACACCATGCACAGCCTTGCTGGGAGGAAGACAGCTGCTTGGGCACCAGGGAGTTTGGGTTTGAAGTACATCTACTCAGTTAATTTGAGCCCAGTGTGCCAAGTGCAGAAAGACGTGCTTTTGTGCAGAGAGGGTTTGGGTTTTTCCCTTTTAACATTAGTGTGTAATTTTGTCCAACAAAAAAAGTGGTGCTTAGGAAACAATAACAAGTCTCAAAATGTGTTAGACTTAAGATCCAGTAAATACACCAAACGCTTCTGTGTAAGCCCTCAGCCAATTTGTTGCTCCTGCAGGAACCACTGCTTTTGGAAATCAATCTCAAACTTTTTATTGGTCAATTAGTTCTGAAACCTTCTCAGTGTCTTCTCATCAGATTAACTGCAACGTTTTTACTCTTCTGCAGATTTTCCATGACTAAGTCTTATAGATCGGATGTATTTGGCTTGAGGGCTGTAATTACATGTGAGATTTTGAGCACTTTGGTTTTCTCTGTGTGTGGAGTCTTGCTCTATGCTGTCCTACTGAGTGGGCATTGGCTGGGGTAAATCCAGGTTCTGCTTAACTCTGTGATCAAATCTGGAGATTTCAGGGGCTCCAGGGACTGCATCTACTGATGTCACTGGTAAAACACTTGTAGATTACTTTGGGTGGGGCAAAAGTCTTCTGGAAAACAGCTTCAGTTAGACGACAGTACCACCCTGCTGAGAGGTAGGAGGAGGTCAGGCACTGCCCACTGTTAGCACTGGGATGGGTTATTTGTTATCAGGTTTGTTCCTGGGGGTTGTGATGTGGTTTCCTGCAGAATCTTATAATTACCTTTTGACACAGGCCCAAAAGTGGAGGGCAGAGAATGGAAAGAGGAGGCGAGAGCAGAATTAATCTTTTTATCTTTACTTTGTAGGATATGACATCTCAGAGAAGTGCTCAGTGAGAAAGCTGACTGAAACCCAGAAGAGCTGAGACTGAGCAGATGTGGCAGCACTTCCCAGTGCAGTGGGGACTGGGAAACGCTGTCACAGGGGCTTGTATGCTGGGCAGCAGCTTTCAGTTACAGACAGCCTGTGTTCCCTCTTGTGCAGCTTTCAGTCCCATGAGCTCTTCTTACCAGTACTCAGACTTCCATCTCAAAATGAGCATTTAAAATACAATTCGATGTGCTGCAGGATTGGTGGGCTTTGTGACATAAAGCATTACCAGTGGGTTTCATGCTGTTGTTACTTCCCAGTATAACTCCTTTTATAGAGCTCGTTTTCTCAATGAAGCACACAATGACAAGAATTGGGCTTCAGCCCTACCCAGAACTGCTGATTTTTATCTTCTTTTAAAATAAGATACCTCTTGATATCTTTTCCTTAGGATAGGATAAGATAGTTTTCATCAGTGCTGTTCTGGGCATTTATTTAACTTTATTTGGCTGGGATTTAGCACACAAACTTCGTAGTTGGCTGAAAATACAAATCTTTCACTTGAGTGAGACTGTGGCACAGCAGTTGTTCCAACACATCAAGATGTTATTAGAGAGACACATGGACTGGGAGAGGAATTTCAGAAGGATTATACTGAGTAAGGACACAGTGGTTACTAAAATAAAAGTTGACATTTAGATCATATTAACCAGAAACCAATATTCCTGAAGATGTTGGGTAATTACTGTATATTGGGTTGCCATATGTTTATGTGTGTGTGCTGTGTCCAGGAGAGCAAATGTTAAATACACAGCCATGATCCCTTCCTATCAAGGGAATAGTAAAATTACTCCCATTTTCTTCCCAGCACAAGTGAGTTCCTACACACAAGCAAATGCAGTGATGGAGGCACATCTGTCAATGGGATTGAGATGATAGAGAGTAATAATATGGCACCAGGCAATGCTGCTGCGCTTGGATATCTTACAGTGAATCTGTTCCAAATCCATTTTGGAGAGGTTTAGAACCTATTTACTGCACAGTAAGATTAAACTCATGATTGAACAAATTACAGTCAGATGTATAATGAGGTAAGATCACGCTCCACTGATAATCACAGCTCTTGCTAACAGGGTGCATCACCTGCATACAGTCTGATGATTTTGTTAATTTTCCATATATTGATTTCATATATATGTGAGCACGTGCCCGTTAGTGTTATTTTAGAAGATTCTGAAATAATATATATAGTAATATAGTAAAATACAGACCTGGAAAGATTTAGAAAATATGCTGAGTTGCTGCTTTAGACACGGATATCTTCATCCAAACCAACATCTTCTTGCTTTACTGTTAGAAATACTACTGATAGCCTGCTGCTCACCTTGCATGTTGATGGTGTCATTCTCATGCTCTAATTACCAGGGTTTTTCATCACTTTCATCTCTTTAAAGCTTAAAGCAAACAAAATCCCCAAAACAAAAATTAATTCTTTTTTTCTTTAAGAAGGAATGCTTGGTCCCATTGGTAGCCAGTAAATAAACAGGCCCGTGTGCTATTTTTATGTCTATAGTTTGAATATTGTGTGTCTTTCAATAAAAGTTATGAATTTCCTATATTTGCAGATTTCATCAGACATATGAGAGAGACATTGAAGCAATAAAACAGGAAAGAAATTAATCAGAAGTTCAGAATGTTCAGTTTTATTCTTTTATACAGTGCCAGTTTCTGTTTTCCCTTTCTTTGTTTATGGGAATATAATTCGAGATTCATTGACAGAAAAATTCTGAAGTGTTCTGTGGCCCAAAGACTTGCCTGCATGTTTTTGGAAAGATCCCATGACTTTTGTGTTGTGCTAAACTTCAAAAGAAGAAGAGTGGAAAAAACCTCCATAATAATATCTCTTTATTCTGTTCATACCGAGGTTACTGTTTCCACAAATCCAGCTGAACCGAAATTCAATGCAAATGTATTAATGAAAGGATTGGCATGTTCCGTGTTCTACTCCATTTTTATGACAGGGCAATAAACAGGAATTCATTGAACTAAACAGGGTTATATTTAATAAGGCACACTGCTCTATGCTAAAATGGGAGACAAGATACTAAATTTCCATTGACTGAATTTCCAATTTCCTTTACCCTTCACTTTCTCCTTCTCATTTGGATCCTTTTAACCATCCTCCCTCCAAATCTTGTCTCATCAAACCTAGATGCCATCCTTTTCAAAGTACTTGATTTGCAGCCCTCACCGTGCCACTTCTCCTGGCTGTCAGAAGTCTTCTCTAGTGGTGTTCCCCTTGTGTGTCCCCTCTGAGGCTCCTGAAAAGATCTGGCAGTTTGTGTTGGCTGTTGTTCATTTGCTGTGTTCAAATTTGGCAGAGACCTCTTACAGAATTAGTAGCCTCTAAGAACTTATTTTTGGCCTGTTTTCACCTGGGTAATGTACAGAGGATCTCTGCTGAGAGATTGCTAATTTGACACAGACTTCTGGATGTCAACATGTGCTCTGCGTCACACAAATGTGCAGAGGGACAGCTCTTGCTGTGACTTTTCTGGCTGGGTGGGTTATGACTCCAGTAACACTGCTCTGGAGGCCTCACTGCAGGCAGCGGAGGAGTGGAAGTTTGTGCTGGGAGGAGGGGCCCAGGGGTGTTTTTTCCATGTGGAAGCAGGGTTAGCTTGAATTTGGGGGATTTGTGATGTACAGTCACCTCTCCGTGAGGTGACACAACCCTCTCTCCTACTGAGATGCCGTGTGAGCTCTCCACATAAAGCTCAGGAAAGGAAAGCTGGAGCAAGAGATGAGTTAGTCAGTAATGTGTCAGAGACATTTCCTCTTGGTCACACCCTAGTTACTTTCACTTGGTACAGCCGAGTGAGTAACCTCCCTAATTATTCTTTAAAGATTAATTCCTTTTCTAGATGACCTATAAGTTATGTTTAATCCTTTGGAATAGTTTGGCTTGAAAGCTTGAAAGCCAAACTCTTTCTAATAAGCTGAACTAGGATTTAACAATTAGAAAATGGTGTTTGGGTAACTTCATTGTTTGTTCTTTCACTTTGGGGAGCATGCTGTCATACAGCTCACACTCAATTCACTGCTCTTGATGGAACAAGTCACCCTTGCACCAAGGATATGTGAGAAAACGCACCTAGAAGGAAATCTTTCCTGATGAATATAATGTATTTCTAATGTTTTACTTTCTAATGTTTCTAATGTTTTACTTGTTATTATTCCTGCAAGTCACTGTTATCATGAATTACAACAGTAATGATTCTGCTTGAGGTAAAACTTCCGATGTTAACCACGTTCCTTTCAACTTTTGGAATGTTTCAGTTTAATTTTTGCATTTTAAAAGAATGATAAAGAATATCCAGACCCAAAGAGAGAAAGCACTGAGCAGCCCCACAGACAGAGGAACAGCTCTGTTGCCCCATGGCTCTGGCTTTCACAGAGGCAACCAGAACTGGAGAGATCCTCTGCAACAAAGCATCATCTTTATTTCAATTTTGGTTTTCCTCGTCAATAGATTTTGAAAACTACAGTTTAAACTGAAAGATAGTTTTAATATGAAAGGAAGACTTTATAATCAAAGAGTTTTCTTTTAATCACTTCTTTGGAAATACATTTTGATAATAGCAACTGCTCATTACAGTAAAAACCAGAGAAGGCATTCATTAGCTGCGGCAGGAGAAGTACTGCCAGTTCTGAATGCCCTACATAGTTTTACGTTCTTTAGGCCTCAACAAAAACCAAAGCTCCTCTTCCAGGTTTGGTAGCAAACAGGCTGTTGTTCTCCAATGGTAAACTTTGGTCATCTGTTTGGTAGTAAGCTTTTTTTACATTTTTTAGGAAATCATTCAGCTTGTCAGTAGGCACCATTGACACAGTGCAGCCACCCCATCCAGCTCCAGTCAGACGAGACCCAATGGCCCCAAATTGCCTAAAACAAAGTAACAGAAAAAAATCCTGTAAAATAAACCAAAAAGGGGTGTAATCTGTCATCTATAAAATTCCTATAGAAAATTAGTGAATGTTTTATTCAAAACACGTCTGTGTCATCTGGGGTTTTTTTAGTAGTTTTGTTTTTTTCTAAAGGTCACTTTGTGCTGTTAGAGCAATTTGCAGTTACCATTTTGGACAAAAAAAATATGCTGACACTTTAAACTTCTGTTAATCCCAAAAGTCACCCTCACTTAGAATGCTTCAGCATCAGCTGTTTTCAGGATTACAGCACGGCTGAGATGAAGAAAGCAGGAGAAGAAAGGAATTGTGTTAGCAACATTCATGAGACATCAGAAGTGAAAACAGAAATCCATGACAAAACTAACAAAACAGGATTCATAAACTAATTGCACAGGATGTAGGCATGCAACCCATTTTCTAATGTGGCAAAGACAAATAGCTCTATTCTTCCAGGACAGATCTAAACCATGCTGAAGATCCACAGGCTTCTGCGGCACTGCTGAGCGTGCCGTCAGGAAAAGGAGAGTTCAGAAGCTCTGAAAACATCCTAAAGAGTCCCTGCACTACAGTAGCTGCTTGTGCTGCATGGACAGAGCTGGGCATCTCTCCTGACAAGAACTTCATGAACTTCACAGATTTACAGCTGTAGAGGTAAAATAAGAATTGAGTTCCAAAAGGGAACAAAAAAGCTCTTAATGAGGAGGATGAATAGAAAGAACAATGACAACTAAATGACATCCAAAATACAAACCATTCCCAGCCTCAAGATACAAGCCTGCTAGAAATGTCCTACAGTACCTCTCATGCCGTTGCTCTGCAACATTCAGACACCAGCTCATTAGGAATTATTTTCATTAGTCTGCCTACCTGTGTTCCTCATCTTTGCTTCAATTCAGGGAAAGGTAGAAAAAAATCCATATAATTTCTTTTTCTAACTTAGAACAGAATGATTTAGAAAACTCATGTAAAATGCTCATCTCATGACAGACCTAATCTGATTTGCAAACAAATATTTTTTGATGTGTTTCCAGTGCCCAGAAAGGGAGAGATTTATTGGTGCTGGAGTGTGTCTGAGGGCAATATGGCATCACACAAAGAACCCACTGGAACATGGCAGCTCACTCTGAGTCGCTGTGGTCATTCTTCATGTGTGCATTTTCTGTGAAGTGACTGTGGTGCACTGCTGGGCTCCTGGAGTTTAGGTCATATTTCAAGCAAGTACTTACATATGTGTTTGATTCCACACTTACAAATCTTCTTCAACAGAAACACTTTCTTCAGTCTGCCTCTGTGGTGCCATCCTTCATATTTACTCAATTTTATGTTCATTCTTTACTTCCTGTTGGTGTTTTATTATTGTTATTATTGTTGTTATTATTCCTGCAAGTCACTCATTCTCTGATGCAATTTTTCACATTTCTGGCCCATGGAGTAACCTCCTAGAATGAGGAGGATCCAATCGAGGCTCAATTGCAATCAGCAGGGAAATTCCCATCAACTTCCAAAGGTGTGATCCACATCTCAAATCTGCTAAATCCAACTGTCTGTGCTCGTTTGGTGGGTTATCTTAGTCAGAAGTTTGGATTTCAGATGATGTCTGGCTTTTATTTGGGTAGGCAACTGAAATCCCTTCAGAATTGTTCTGAACCTTTTGCTGATTTCGTAATTCTCTTTGGTCATACTCATGCACCATTTTTACTGAGTCATTTAAAAATACTTACTAGAAATAAAGCACAATGTAGACAGAAAATACGCTTGTTTCAGAGCTGAAGTCACTGTTTCAAAATGCTGTGGCCAGCTGTTTCCAGTGTGGAGATAGGGTGAGACACTTTGAGCTTAGTGCTGAGGAACTTGAGTGTTCCTGAAATGAGGTACCTGACATTACAGAGTTCAAAATGAGAATTTCATGCTGGGTCTCCTCAATGTGCAGTGTTTGAGAGGGATCTGGGCCAAACATGAGCCAGATCACTTTGGAACAGGTCTGAATCTGCCTTTTTCAAATCTTAATCGGTTCAGTCCTGAGCTTGAAACTGTACCTGTCCTCTTGGGGAGTCAGAGCCAGGCACTCTCTTCTTTGCAGCTTTTACAAAGTCATCAGTAATCATGGTTTGGTTAAATGCAGAGTTGTTTTGGCTACCATAATGCATCAAATGTGCATTTTTTAATGGTGATCAGACAGGGTTCAGTGATTGTAACAGAAAAACTTATCAGGATTTATAAAACCAAAGCAGGGCTACAAAAGGAAGTTATTTGCAAAGCTCAAGGATTCTGAGTAATTTTCAACAGTACTGAACAAATTTAAGAGCTTAGAGCCAGTTTTTTGTTCCTTATTTAGTAAATCATCTGTTAGTGACTTTAAAAGACTACCAGGTAAAACAGCTGTTAACAGCAGGAGCTTGGATAGAGAAAGTCAAGTTGTAGCAAAAAGTAAACAACTGACCAGCTCGTGGTCAGAGTTTTCAGCACCACAAACCACAGCAGTATGGATCTCTTTCTTGGCAGAGGTTGCTCAGTAAAACATAAAGATCCAGGCAAAACAGAAAACATCTGGATATGCAGATTATTCTTCACAGTTTAAACCTTGTAAGGAGAGAGCAGCTCTAGACTCAGGCAATTCTGTGGAATGTATTTTTGGAAAGGCTTTTTAAAGTTACAGGGCAGCTGTAACTATGTAGTTCCTGGCCTTTTCTATAAGCGCATCAGCCAAGTTTTCCTGGAGTGACCAGTGATTTTATGTCACTTAGTTTATTTTAATATACAACTTGAGAAAAGCTAAAACTTTTTTTCCTCAGTACTTTCAGAAATTAGATGCTGGGTTAAGCTGCATTCATCTCTAATGGCTACCCACTTCTAGTAATCTGATTATAGAATCAGAAAAATATCAAAGAATATCAAACTTTAGAAGAAGACAGATTTAAGAAATACTCCTGAAGGGAGAAGACTGTAAAGAACTGCGAACAAATAATTTACTTGTTTCTGTGCAATGAATGTAATAACCCTGCTGAATTAATAATTTTAATGTGCCAGTTAAAAATAATTCCACACAAAGGACACTGTACTGTGCTGCTGGGCCACCATTGTACTTGCTCTGGGCTCTTGTGCTGGGAAGTCAGAAGTCTGATGTAACACAGGCACACACTTCACTCTCTTCCTTCACTGTTTAGGTTTTGGTCTCTGGAACTGAAATGCTCTGGTTAATTTTAACTTAGTAAAATCCCAACTGTGTCCTCCTCCCCTTTGGGTTCTATGTGAAACACTTTCCGCCCCCAGGTCGAACTCCACTCTGAGACAGACCATCCTTGGCACTCATGCTGGCACGGGTAGCTCCTGGCTGTAGTGCAGCTCCTCTGGGCTCCTACCTACTTGTTTCCCCCTGCTTGAAACAGGATGGTTTTTTCCCAGCGTTGCTGAGAACAGCCACTACCAGTGATTCACGCTGGATGTCCTCAGGGAAGATACTTGAAATGGCTCTTGCCTTTTGCAGAGTTGAGTTATCGATGGCACTGAGCAAGGAATCAACACTGGGGAGCAACTACATCAATAAACAGTGCACATGTGTAGTGTTGTAGTGTTAGGGTTTTTCCTCTGACACTGGTGTCATACAACAGCCAGTGCTGACACCTTGCACGGGACCAAGACTTTGTAGCCTATGATTTTTGATAATTGGGTAGAGCATGGTTGTCTTCAGCTGACTCTGGGGACAGCTCTGCCTTCTCACACAGAGATGAGCAGTTCCTTTGAGTAGCTGGGATAACCACGGTGGAATTGCCCCGCTGAGCAACTCTTGTAGCTTATTCTATTCTGTGATCATTACGTGATATAATAAACTGAACACAGCCTGTCGGCTACGTACTGGATTGGCTCCCAGGAGAAGGAACAAAAACTGTATTGCTAAATTACTATCAGACTTGTCCAGTGGTGATCAGGGGCTTCTCTGTGTTTTATCACAAAACAGCATGTGTGTCCCATATGGAAAATAATCTGTGAATGTCCCAAAATCTCCTGTTCTGTTTTTAAGTTTGCAGTTTTCTTGGCTCAGAGGCCATTCCATCTTGTCTGCAAAAGAAATCAGACCAACCTAAATAATCATCTGTGCCATACTCTATCAATTTACAAACCTGGTAACTGGGTATTACAACTTAGAGAATCCACATGAGTACAGAAGTAAGAAAGCATATGGCAAACTGCTTGTCTTAGGATTTGGATTTTCATTATGCTCACTACAGGGGGTTGGACAAGACAGCCTTTAAACATCCCTTCCAACCCAACACATCCTGTGATTCTATGAGCCATGCTAATTTCTTAGTTAAAACAAAAGCCAGTTGCTGGTAAAGAAATATTTTTGTAGCTTTCATTTTTATATGCCTAGGTCTTCAGTGTTTTTTTTAGCTTCAAACTGAAACAGTTTCTGTTTTCTTCAAGAATTAAAGATACAGAGGTACAATGAAATACTCTGTGTTATATATATAGGGCTGCTTCTGAAAGACAGTGCAACAGTGTTTCTTGACCTCAGGCCTGCAAATGCTTTGTGGTGCCTGACATTTCCCTTCTGGCGGGGCAGTAACTCCCTGACTTAGGGCAGCTTCCTCAGCTAAGTACACCCTTCTCTGAAGAGAAGGAGAGACCATAAGAGATGAGTAGAAGTATGAAGGTGTCCCAGAGCCACAATGAAGTGAATGAGGAAAGCAAGTGGCAGAAGGTGGCTGGGGCAGCAGCAGGGAAAGGTCTGGTGGGCAGCTGTTTTTTCCCTCAAGCTGCTGTTAAGATGGATTACCAACCACTGAATTCCTTCTGTAGGCACTGAATTTAGCTCAGAGTTGACAAAATGTCTGTCTCATGATTAAATGTATCAGAAAAAAATTAAGAGGGACTGAAATGCTTACATCCTTTCATGCCGGTCCTTTGGCATGTGTGGAATACTGTAGAACATGAGTACCAAGTATTCAGTTGTATTTTCCTTATTAATATATGGTTATACCAGCTCTCATCATCTACCACAGCAGAGTTACGGTAAGGAGAGTCTGCTACAACATGCAGCTTACCAAGGTTTTCCAGCTCAACATACCTTTTCACAAAGGCTATTTGCTCTGGCTAGAAAGTATGAAATGAGGGAAGAGTAGAAGGAGAAGAGAAGGGACAAAATGACACTTGAGTAATCTGTTGAGAGGGCTTGTTTTACCCTGGCCAAACTGAGTGAGGGAACTCAGCAGGGGCAGCGAAGAAACTGAGTAATGTGAGGAAAGCTCAGACACAATGCAGAGACCAGAAGCAGAGCATTGGCCACTCCAACAGTTAACACAGTCATCTTTTGAAATGCCATCCAACCTCTCTGATAGCCAAGACAGTGTATTTTCTGAACTAAAAAAAATGCAGTAGCATTTCACAATCCATCATTAGGATACCAAGGCAAGTTAAGAATGTGGAATGATTTGCTTATGTCCTGGAATTCCCACTACAGCAGTTCTGAAATGGTTAAGAAATACACAAAAAAAGTAAGAGAATTCAAAGAGAACAAGAAATAAGATGTTGTAAGAAAATCAGTTCTGACTAAAAAAAAGAACTTAAAAAAAGAATAGCCAAGAGTCTAACGTAACACTTGTGACGATGAGTCAGTCCAAAAGCAAAGCCTGTAATAAAGCCATAAACTCTGCAGCTTTCATCTGAAAGTATTACACAGATGTCAGTAGGGAAACAATTGACCATGTAATGTCCCTGCAGGAGATTAATTTTGTAATAAGATACAAGAATACTTTCATTTTGAAATTGCAATAGCCAACGATGTCATACTTTCTCATCAATTCAAGCAATATTCTCAACAGGCGATTACTCTTCCTTGTGGTCAAAACTTACAGGCAGATGTCTACCAGCCGATCCAGTTCGGGACAGCTGCATTCGTACATTTCCCTGCAGCTGATATGGCTCTGCTTCATTAATTCCCCCAGCAGCTGGAGCGCGTTGGCAGGTGCTTCGTTGCAGATCTTCTTAAATTCCAGCACTCTGGCAGCTTCACTGTA
>VZTY01013707.1:165496-203859 GCA_013400935.1 Turnix velox
CACTGTACACATGCTTTGCACGCTGGTACAACTTGAAGGTGGAAACTAAACAAAATGAGAATATTAAGCATTGCAATTATTCATTAGCATTTACTACAAAAGGACTGTTGAAAGACATAGGAAAATTACATATTTTTAGTAGTTCCTTTTTTTTTATCAGAGGCTAAAAGGCTTTTGTAAAAGCTCAACTGCATCTTCTTTAAAAGCCCTAGTAAAATCGTAGTTAAGAATTCATCAAAATATAACAGATATTTTTGTCATGTTGGTAACTTTGCACACATGCTCTGGTTTCTTGCCCTGCCCCTCAACAGACCAGGTCTCTCCTTTCACTTCCCAGCCACAAACCGTGAGCTCAGGATGCAGCAGGGACGTGCATTAGGGCATCAATCCAAAACTTTTGTACCACAGAATTGTGCCATGGGTGCAGCAGGACACCCAGTCCCCAGCTCCTCCTGGCCCAGGGCGCTGGTGCTGCGTGTGAGCACTCCCAGCCAGATCTGCATCGACCACCTCCCTGAGACTACCACCAACCCACAAAAACCACCTACTACTTAATTAAAAAAATTAACAGATTAATGAAAATGCTGCTGTACTTATTTCCTGGTGCATGGATAAGGAAGCCCTCTTGAACATACAGTGATTCAGGCTCACCCTAACTGAATAATAGCAGCTAAAAGTTGCAGTGAAGAGCACAGGTGATTTCAGTTTGGTTTTCAGGGCTTGGTTTTGGTGTGTGTTAGCAGCCAGAGCATCAGTGCTGCCTGGGTGGCAGTGAAGGGGTGTGAGATAGGTGCTGTTTAGCACTGACCAACCGAGATGATTGGCTGGAGCAAGGATTTTGGCTAAAAGCAGTTCCTTTGGGATGGGGGAAGGGAGGTGCCCAAGCCTGTGTGGCTGTTGTGGTACAGACCTCTGCTGAGCCTGGAATGTAAAAGGGTAGGGGATGGTTAAAGGTTCCACAAGCTACTCCTATTTACAGGAGGGCTCGGTTTGTAGCTAATAACCAAGAATTTATCTGCTTTTCCGAAGTTCGTGCTGTGTTCATTGTTTTTCTCTCCCAATATAGTTCTGTTTGCTTTAATATCATGGCTGCTATTGAGGAGGTATTGTTCACCAGAAGCATGCATGAAGTCATTTAATTTGTAATTAAATTGGTTTACTTGAGCTGTTTGGGTGGTAAATATTAGACAAATGGTCTTTATTCCCTTGTGGAGTACCTACTGCAGTATGTTTCCTTATTTCTTCTCAACTCAAGCACATTCTTGTTAGAGGCCCTCAGAGCATCCCTCCTTTTCTTTCTACATGTGAGTTCCCATTCAGAGCAAGGTCTCCTCATTTCAACTTCTGGTCAGTCTTGCTTTCTTAATCAGCTGATGAAACCCACAAGCTGAGGTAGAAAGAGAAGAGAAACAAACCCTGTGTTCAAAAACAGGACTTGCTATCTGACCCAGACACATGGAGTTTCCACTTGGTGTTCCTTGGAGACAGCCAAGTTCTGGAACCACTTCTGATGATTTCAGCAACTACATTTGCAAGTATATGTAGAAATCTTCCTTGAAAGATTGGGAAATAAAATTGCATCCAGGGCTAAGTCTCTCATACACATACTCCAGACTGCAGCCCTCACAGACTGAAACTTCATCAGCACTTGTATAATCCCTTTTTGTTTCTCCAGATAAAGTGAGCATCACAACCTTAAATGGTGAAAATACAGGGCGAGAGAAATGCAGAGAGAAATGCTGGCTGTAGCAGCACTCTGCTGCCAGCAGTATTGCTTCTGGTGGTATTTATTTTGCAATTCAGTACAGCCTACTACTGAGAAACCCCGTGTTGCTCTTTTGAACAGGCCGCCTGAATGCATTTCAAACTAGGACAGAAAAGAGAAATTGAGTGCTCCCCCAAAACCTCTTCTTGAGAGCATCAGAAAGAACAGATTTTGGTTTCCCATCTATACACAATTTTTACCTCATTGGGCTTTGTTGCTGCTCTACATTTTGCAGAGTGATGTCTCAGTATTTTTGAAAACTGAAGAAAAGCAGCTTGGTCTTTTTAAGGATGGTTTCTCTTTAAATATTCTTTTCTTATAAGCCATTGTATTAGAGCAAGGAGATTTCTAAATGTGCATTCGTTTATGGAATATCTAAAGTTGCGTGAGAGATTGCCATAGCTCACACTCTCTTGTAAATCACCATTGAACAGTAGTAACCCAAAGAATGAACTGAAAACATGTCTGGTTTCAATTGTAAGGCAACAGACTTGCCAAAGGCTGTGATTGATTCTGAGACCACCCTTTGGTAGAGCAATGCTCCACTGGCCAGATTACCTTAAAAATCTCTGGAGTTGTGTTGTGTTCATCATGTTATGAGTTGGCAAGCAGAATGGGTGCTCTGGCTGCTGGCCACTAGCCAGAAAGTCCGAGCTGTGTCCTTGACAGCACTCACTGCCAGGAGGAATTTGCTACCTTGACACTGGCTTTCTCTCAATGTGAAAGAGATCCCTCCAGGCAGCTCCCAAGTGAGGAGGAGCAGCTCTACCTTCTTCTCAGGCTCCTCAGTGGACATTTGCCCACCAGTGCTGGCTGAAGGCTGGTGTCCATGGACCAGCTGTTGGGTGGCTATGGGCAGCGTTTTATTTCAGAAGATTATGCTTGTGTGTAGTTTTGGGGATTTTTATAGTTTGCTTTTCCTCTCTGTCATGAATAGTGTAGGTAAAATGATCCTTTGGACAGCTAACACCTCTATAGTCTATAACTCTATTGTAAAATAATGAAATGATTCACTTATTTTCAGCTTTCAACACCAAATGCTGCTGGTAACAGTGAGACCATCTTCAGTTTGGATGGGCAAATCCAACTAACTATCCCCACATAATAAAAGATAGTGGAGCACACGGGAGATTTCCAAAAATTACATCTATATTGGAATGTTCCTGCTATATCACAGCCTGTATATTAGCTCCACATAAATAAAATCTGAATGAATAGGCCATGCCAAAAGGCTATGGAGGCTGTGATTGTAGAAGAGTACAGGAAAGGATCAGTATCCCTGTGCTTCATGCAGCTGCATTTTTTACAACTAAAAAGGGCAGCTTTTCTAAGCCATACTCAGTCACGGTTAAAAGAAACAAAACCAAAGTGTGCACGACTGATCAGTCACTGTATCAGCTAGGGCTGGAGTGCACTGAAGTCCTCAAAGTAAATCTTTTCTAGTTGCATTGAGTTCAGAGCTGGGTTATACGGTCTCACCCTCTGTGGTGCTCTAAGGAAAGCAAGAAAGCAGGATTTAGGGAACTAGAGCCAGGCTCTTAAAAGCATGTGGATCTTTAAATCTATTGTAGCCTATGGAAATTAGGTACTTAATCTGACTAAAAATATAAATCTATTTTCCTAATGCAGTAAAATATAAAGTTTACAATTACAAAGCTTACATTTATTTCCAAACTAAGGGTATGAGTACCCTCAGTTCCACCTTCTGTCAGTGCAAAGGGCAGGTCTGGGAACGACTATCCCTCCTCAGACCTGAATTGCCCTCTTGTAACAGATTTCTTTCTTTAGGGGCTGCTTGCACAATTCTACCTGACCTTTATCTAAAGACCAGCCTCTTCTGGCTTTTTTGTTAACTAGTTGCTTTGGCAGCTTCTTAAGATATGTTTTGCTGTAGATTAATGAGCTGCACATGCCTGATGAGACTATTAGAAATTTACAACAGGAAAAACTCACCGACACAAAATCTTGTAGGGGACAGTTTCTACCACCATTACTCATGTGGAATAGTACCCTTCTCTGTTAGGCATCCTGCTGATTGAACATGATGAGGGTGAAGGTTTCTGGCTCATAATGTATATAAGAAAATGCTGCCAGATGGCTTTAATTTGAGCCAGATTGTGAACCCCCCACTCAAAGTGGGGAACAGTTACTCTACTGGGACTGCTCAAGTAACTTTGCAATCTGGCTTTCTGAAAATAAACCAGGGGACGAGTCATCGCTGGATGCAGCGGCACATTTAGCAGACACCTGCTTCAACATTGCAATAACTACTGGTCTAAAGTGATTTTTGCTGCAGAGGAATGCTTGCTTTAACAAAGCTTTTGCAACCAGCCTAGAGCATTCAGCGCCTCTGCCTAACCTGGGGAACACCCCCAAGGCCTGCGTCCTCCAGGCAGCTGTATGGGATCTGCCTGCAGCTGCCACCAAGCTGGGGCTCATCCCAGTGAAATATTTTTGTGGAAGGGAAACGTACATTCCCAAATTTCTTCATGACACAGATCAGGCTGAGGCTGGAGTAGGCACTTAGACTATCAGCTGGGAATTTCTCTTAGGTTGAACAGTTTGGAGGTAACTTCTCTTCTTGTAAGGAGGGAGCTCTACTAACATACACAGCACAGCTCTGTGACAGAACATCAGAGAGGCCACCTTCACGTACGCCTGTGTCTGCAAATAAAGCTGAAACTGTTCTTGCACTGAGATCACCATTAATACAAATTACTTGGCAGTGGGAATGAAAGGCTATTCAAGCACCACTCACTGAAGCTACAGCACAGACTTAGATTTCTCTTTCCAGGGGACAAATAGGAGGGCAGTTAAACTGCCAAATCCACACAGCAAATGGATGCCTGCTCCTCCCTTGGTGATTTCATTCCCAGGTTTACATGTCAAAATTGGATTACAATTTTATACATAAAAAGAAAAAATGGGTTTAAAAATACCTCACTTAAAAAGGGGGAAAAAACCCTCATGAATACACTGCTTTGCAGGAGAACATCCTTTTGTGGTGAAGCTTATAAATACTTAATGTCCCACAATCACCACACACTAAATGTTCTGTGAAACACTCACGTCTGAGCCAAAATTATGGCAGAGTGCACCTTAGAAAGTAATAAATATTGTTTTTTCTAGAGATGTTCAGAAGCCACAAGTGCAATCCATGTGTAAACATTTGCAAGGGAGATTTAAACTCAGGATTTTGAGTTGGCCAAGGAACAACTGTAAGAAGTTTAGAGAGGCTTTATGCACTATCTGTACTCTGCAAACCTGGGGAGCAAGTGGACTGTGCAGGATGGAACTGCAGAAATCCTTCAGTACCTGCTTAGGAAAGGGATGCAGAGTTGCTGCGTGATTCCAGACCAAAGCCTGTCCATACCATTTTTCTTTGGGATGCGGAGTTTTATCTGGTGAGCCTTATACACATAAAAATCTCTGTAAGTATTGGTTACTATAAGTAGAGGAGGAAGCTAGACTTAAAGCTAAAATAGCATTTACATAGCCTTTTTAGATCTTAACTATGAGAGAAAAAAATGTTCTAGCTATTGTTAAGCTTTGAATATACAAAACATGTACTGAAAATTTATATTCAGCCACAGAGAAAACTCAGAACCCAGTAAATGATCTAAACAGTAATTGTCATGCAAGTAATCTACCCATGAAAATTGATAAAAGTACAAAAGGAGAAAGACACCCTAAATGGTATGGTTCTTTCTTTGTGTTGAACAAAAAAGTTCAACAGCATTCTGAAATTCTCTGCAGAGATTATTACTTGTGGGTATGTTTTCTCTCACTTGAAGCCATGTATTGTCATTAAAATGCAGTGGGAGAATAGAGGGGAAATAAGAAAAATATTTTTGTCAAACAGTCTCTGGTTTTCCAAAGCCAACACAAAATGTAATTTGTTTAGTGTGTAACAAAAACAAACAGTAGGTTTAGATTCCTTCTTTCTGTGTCTGTCTTGTTTCTTCTCTGCATATAGTTTTACAGAAATCTACTATTTAATTTTATATTCTACATGCAAAGAAGCTTTCAGCATAACCCGTTTTAACTGACCTTATCAAATGAAATCATGGTCATGCAAACTTAAGAGATTCTGTTCAGCAAACATCTACAAACACTATTCAGAGCCACAGAATAAAATTTCCTTTGAGTTTCTTCTATAGTTTTTATGTTTACATTTTTTCTCCAGACTTTCGTTTTTAAAAAGAAAAATCGAAATAACCTCTAAAACCATTTAAGTTATACAAAACTATAGAATTCCTTTTTATAAACAAAGTACCAGGTAAACATCTGTAATAGTCTTGTATTTGGTTCATGAAGGGAAGAGCAATGGACTGTGTAAAACATTTGCAGCTTTGTAGTTTCCCATGAAAATGCTGCAAAGTGCAGGTTCCCAGTTCAGCATATTCCCCATGTGCATGCAGCAAAGAGGTGTCCTAACTCTTTCTATGGAGGTAAAAGAGCTGGAGTAAGATGTGGTAGTTATCCTGGTTCCTTCTGGCAGTGTAATTACTCAACCAATGGGATATTTTCATGCTCTCTGATCTCACTGAGTTGCAAAATGTGTTATAGATTCAGGGCCTGGGCTTTGGTCAATACATAAGGAATACAGTCATTCAAGACACATGAAATAAAGTATAAGCATCAAATGCACAACAAAGATACATTAGTTATTTATATAGATCACTTATACATCCCAGAAAGTAGTCTTAGGAAGGACTGGCAAGGATATAACTCAGCTACCAAGAAGTAGAGATATTAAGGCTACAGAATGGAAAAAAGGAATTATGGCTTATTTTGAGTTCTTAAAGAAAGACTTTGGACTCAGCTGGAGGCCTGTTATGAATGCAAATTAGTTATTGCATAAAAGTTCAATTAATCAGTGTTATTAGCAACTCTGCTCAATGCACCCAGGTTCCATTCCCTGTGTGCCAGTTCTCATGACTGCACAGTATAATTTTCAGCTATAATACAGGGGAAGTTCTTCTAATAGTAAATTGTTCATCAACATTTTCCTGAAAGAAAAAAAATATATTGCTAGTGACAGAAACTTTTTTCTCAGAAGAGACCTAAAGGACTTGCTGCCAGCACATGTTCTATGGAGCAATCATGTATTTATCTATTTGAAACCAGAAACACAAGTTCCATCTCTGCTGGCCTTTAACAACAAATAGTATTCATTTTAATGATGCTGTAGCCATCCAAAATGTTCAGTTTTGTTCAAACTATTGCCTAAAAAGGAAGCCTAATTTAGACTTCTCCCTAGAACAAAACCTGAATAATTTAGAGGCAGCTCTCAAATAGCCCATGCTAATCTAAACAAGTATGTGGTCTGCTGCTTCTACCATTCTAGAAACAGTTCAGTCAAAATCAAAGCTTTTAACTTAAAAGTTGAAATGAAAACTGTGTTATCAAGTCTTTCTCTTGCCACCCAAGATTCTGGGGAAGTATTCCAGCAAGACTTCCACTCTCACTACTTACTAATACATAAACTTTTTATTAATACAAACACTGTACACTAACCCCAGTGTTTGACATGCACTTACCTTCTTGCGTGTTTTGAGCAAGGATCTGAGCTTGGAGCTCCTCCAGGCTAATTCCCAGGCATTTACAAATTTCCTCTGTGCTGTAAGGCTCAGGATGTAATACCTCCTCCACAATGGTCAGCATTTCCTCTAGGCTAACTCCCAGCTTGGTTTGCACATCATGGAGCCTCACCATTTTTTTCCAGTCCAAGCCTTTTGACTTTGAGAGAAGCTAAAATTTAAAAAATGAAACAGAAAATAATGTAATTGTCCATAAACTCTGTTAAAATCCATTTGCTCTTTGCACTTCTTCCCTGGGAATGTTCAGAAGTTACTTTCTATCAGTGCACAACAGGTAATAGTTGTATTTATTTATAAAGGGTCTGTGAATGACAGATACTCTTCCCTCAAAGCAGATAATACTGTCACACATTATCTGTGTGACACTAAAGAACAGATTTGTGTTTTTTCATGGATGTTGTTATTTTGAGCACTTATTAAGCTTTGAAAATCATGTTTGGGTAATTGCTTATGCAAATACTGTTGGAACTGTGGTGTTACAGTGTTAAGAAGCCTGTTTCTTCACTGTTAGAATTTGCTCTAACATTTCAAACTTTCTGACCTTTCCAACATGCTCTGGGAGTCTTCTGTTGAACATTTGAGGTTGGCGTTAAAACCCTTTCTCGCAATAGCCTTAAAAATATGAAAATGGGCATAAAACTTGTGCAAGAGAATTTGCTGTAATTTTTCTCAGTCTCCAGAGGTTATAGTAGATTTTAAGTACATTCTTTTCACATGCAATTTAAAGGAATTTTTGAGCCTTACAGGAAGGTTACGATGTGTTAGTCACAATCTGCTCCTCTCCTACGTGATGCTACAACGCCAATTAGTGATACTGGTATCTGGTTTTCCCACTCCAGACAATGATGTCATGCTTTGTCTTGTATCTTTGTGATGCTTTGGCAATTGACAGCAGTTAGTTCAACGCACTTGAATCCTGAAAGGAAATATGTCAGAGGCTTTTCTCAGGAAGGTGGCTGTGTGTGTTGATGCTCTTATGTGCCTAATGAAAATGGTTGAGTAAAGCAGCTTTCCTCATTTTTTCATGAGGAATGTTTTTAATGTCATGCTCTCCTCCAACAGTGCTTGTTCAGGGGCTTTTCCAGTTTTGCTTCATTACAGTACATAAAAATTAACTACTTTTGGTGCCATCTAGTGACTTGCTAAGATTTATGTGAGGTTTAGTAAAGCAGAACAAACCAAATCAAATCAAAATCCTAATCATGTGATTCTGTCGCCATCTAAACTGTGGGTTCGTATGTTCAGTGGTAGAGAACGAAGTAGTCACTGTCTCATGCAGGAATCAAAGTGAGCAAACATTCTTGAGAAAGACTGATAAAGTCACTTCTGACCTGCTTTTCAAAGACTCCAAGTACCTAAAACTGGCAGCCTTTACGCTATTGCATTTGATCTTATTTATTGATAAGTTGGAATAACAATTATGGCTTCATTTGTTTTAGTTAAATGCTCAGTATCTCTTAGGTTGATGGATGATTGTGACATCTTATTAAATCTGCTTCAAGGTACTAAAGAAATGCAATTTTTTTTCCATCTATTTTAATCCTAATATTGCAGCATCCCTTAGTACTGAGAATCAGAAATGAAAGAGAACTAAGAATTTGAAAAATGTAAATTTCATAAGGTGACAAAATATTTTCTACTTTCTTTTAAAATAAATAATCTGGTCTACAAATATGTCATGTATATTGTCACTTCTGATCCTATTTCTATGTGTCAAGGGCAAAGCTGTATTTCAGATGAGCTACGTGCACTGGGGTTTTACAGATCAAATATTCCAAATGGAAATGGATCCCATCTGGCCAGTGGACAGGGCTTTGTTGGAAAGGGCTTTGTTGGAAATTTTGCTCCTTATAGCAAAATTTAAGTCCTGACAGCACTGGAAAAAATGTTATGGGCAAACAGAAATGGGTTTTGAAAGTAATCTAACTGCAGCAGCTCAAATCGTAATGGACACAGAACAGAGATGGGAAAATCCCATCTATTTAATGCACAAAAGTAATCCCAATACTGATCTCACAGTTGGATATTTTCTTGATGATCTCTTACTACATGGAGTAAAGATGTGGACATACTCCAGCTGTCTCTTAGCTGCCAGGATATAGCATCCGTAGGCTTTATTGTCCTTTACTGTTCAACACAGACGTCACTGGGAGGAAAGCCTACTCTAGTAAATGAAGGGACAAATATAAATAAAAGGAATTCTGACAAAGAGTCCTTAGCCCTTTTATGGTAATATCACTTTCATACACTTTACATTTCTATATTGTCATCTGAGCATCCTTCTACATTTGACAAACATTAGTGGATTAACCATGTGGCGTTCCAGTTGGAGATATTCTTGGTACCATTCTATAGCTGACAGTGAAGTAAACCACACACAGTGAATGAAGTAGGGCAGAGCATGGCATTCACTGATGCTCATATTCATCCTGCAGCACCTATGATGTGAGCATTCTGAAATAGAAAGTTAATTTCCTTTGTAACTATGAGTGTTCTGCATAACATAAGAATGCCTTTAAACATACTGTTTAATGAAGTATAGAAAAGTATTCAGAGAATTTGCCCAGAGAGGTTGTGGATACCTCCTCTTCTGGAGGTGTTTAAGGCCAGGATGAACAAGGCACTGAGCAACCTGGTGTAGTGGGAAGTGTCCCTGCCTCTGGCAGGGTGGTTGGAACTAAATGATCTTTAAGGTCCCTTCCAACTCAAACCATTCTATGATTCTATGAACAGAATGCAAGAGTGACTGTCCAGAAGGGAAGGGAAAGGAGCAGACCTCAAGGAAGTTAATTTTGCCAGGATGATGATCTCACCTTCTGTAGGACACACTGACAATAAAATGTTCTGCACCAATGCCAGCAGGGATATGATGGCATTTTTACTTGTGTGCAGCTTTCTGCAAAAAATACTAAATTCTAGAATGACCTAAAGCAGAAAAAGGGGAAAAAAAGACCTATCCTGAGGCACTTACCAGTGAGAATTTATTTTAAAGCATTATTGTGAAGCCCAGCATGTTATTTCATAGTTCCATTAGCTTAATGGGGCTTAAAAGACTTGCCTGATTCCACTTACATACCTGCTCTCCTTCACCCCACTGTGACCTGCTCCTAAAGACAGTATTTTCCTGGCTCAACATATTTTATAGTGTGTGCAACTTTCCATCTGCGTAGCGTATGTTTAAAAAGAGACAGGTGTGTGTTGTTAGTCTCCTTAAAATCGAGCAGCTGCTAAAGACACCTTTTTAAAGATTGCATCACAGCTAACAGGAATGCCAAAATAAGTCACCTTTTCTTAGCACCTTTTCAGTTTACTGCACAGGACCACTAATTCAAAGCAATTTAGAAAACTGATACAATTCTGGTCTAGGAAACAGCCTTCTAGCACAGCTCAGCTGTGAAGGCTCTCTGTTTCTTAAGCAAAAAAAACCCTCAAACAAAACAAAAATTCCAAAGAAACTCTTCCTGAATTACTTAGTTATCCTGAATTCAGCTATCCTGAATTAATCCTAATTTATCAGTTCTATAACAGTGTACACACATATAGCTCATTCTTTTGATTGTCTTAAGAATCATAAGAATCTTTTTAACTTCAGTGACAACAGATTTAATTATGGCTATTGTTGCTATTATTTTTACTGTATCTTATATGTATGCAGCTGTTCTTTATGATTGAGTTTAAAGCCCATTTGAAAAGCCATCTAAAATTTAGATTTCCTCCTTGAAAAATATCTCAGTGCAATGTTTGATATTCCTTTGTCATTACCTGATCATCTTGGGGGTTTTTTTTAGCATGAATGATTGTATTTTTTCATAGAATTATGATGCGAAAAATACTTTTGAATATTGCTTAGATTTTGACCAATTATTTTGTGGCAATATGTTCCATGCTGCAGTTTTGTAAACTTTTATCTAGACTTTGTAACCCAAATTCTGTTCGCTGAGTATAACTGCACTGAATCTTTGTGCTCAGTCCTCACTTAATCTAATTAAAGAGAAGTGCTCTGTATTTCCAAAATAAACTCAAATCAAACTCCATATCTACATATTCCTACATATGGTCTACAAAATCAAGAATTAATATGGAACTTGGATTTTTCATGTTAAAACTCCAGAGAATTTGAGAGAGAAATGCAAGTTGTGAACTGGCAGCACAACCTAAATGTTGGGCTTTGATTCAAGCCTGTTTTAAAACTTCACGCTGACATACATGCTGCTATTCAGCAGTTCCAATATTACTTCCAGGCCTCCAACTAGTAGCTTTGATGTCCTCTAAATCCTAGAAAATACACATCTATTGCCATATATACATCTAAACATGTGACCACACTGGTTGCTTTCCATTATCTGTCATTATTCAGCTTTAATTAGAAACAGCCTATCTTATTAACTGAGAAATTTTTTTGGTGAAAAATAGACTTATTTCCTCCATTGAAATATAATACAAAATAAATTTAATAGAACTAAATAACATAATCTTCTGTATTACGGTCTCTGCACTACCACTAAAGCGGGCAGGAGTTCTGTTTCTGCAGAGATGGAGGTGTCTGGTTCTGGAAAGAAAAATGCTACTTAAAGTAGCACCTAGCCAGGTGTTAAAGACACGATCAGTCAGAAGTGGAAAAAAGCACATATTTAGATGAAGGTTTCATTAGAGTTTGACATAAGCCATGCATTACCTTTGTGGCCAGACGACACTCCATTACCCTAATATTGTAATGAGAAGTTGCTGCTTTATTCATTTCAACACAACTGTTAGCAATAACAAATGCTGCTCCGTTTGGAAGTCTAACATCAGTTGCCCTCAGAGGACTGAACTCTATCAACTTGGCCTATAGAAAGAAAAATGAATGGTTAGTTTTAATTTACTACTAGCTAACAGTGCACTTAGTTCTATAAATCAAATGCAAATTTGCATGTTTTTTCTCTTGAAAATCCAGGGATAGTTAAGGAAAGAAAACTGACATGAAACAGCGAGAAAAGAAGTTTAACCTCATTGGCCAAGTTACACATACATTTCAAACCTTTCCCGTGTAGCTGGATTTTAAAATGTTTCCATTAAGTCTTTGGGTTTTTTCAGCATTTCACAGAACCCCACCCAACCTATTTTTCTTGCCTGTTTAAGACAACGGTTCTTCTTTGATCTACAGAAAAGTACCAGGCCTGGCTGAAGCTAATGTGCATGCCACTAGAAACAAGAGGCTCTACATTCCCTTTCCCCCCATCAATGTCCATCTCCCACTTAGTTTTCTGATTTTACACTAAGGAACAGAACAGTACCAAAATCTGAGGGCTGACTGGAGGTGGTACATTCAAACTGAGAAATAAAATAATACCACTAAATACAAAAATTTACTTACTGTCTCCTTCATCTGACATAAGAGGCTGCCGTGCCTCACAGATGCCTCACATGGGCTGCGTAAGATGTTCCCAACAATTTGTGACCTTTTCACGGAATAAGCTAGGCATCCATTAATTAAATAATTCAGGATGTAATGTAATCAAGAGATTAAATTCACATCTGGTTTTTCACTGGGATAAGTTGTAAATCATGTGCCCGGCTTTAGCTTCTTAGAATAGACTAACCCTGCAAGCAGGGATGTCTTACTGGTTTTGGCATTGTTCACCCCCAGAGAGTTCCTTGAGCTGCTAGAGTGCTAAATAAACAATGACAAATCTGCTCGTACATTATGTCCCACATGTGTGTTACTCCCTGCCACTGAGATTCTGGACCACATCACAAAACTACTATCAAGACAGGCAAGCTTGCTTACATTTAAATATACCCTTTAAGAACTGCTACATTAAACCAGAGTGTGCCACTAAGCTGGACCAGTTTCTGTTTCTGACAGTAGCCATAAATGGATATTTAGAGGGAATATAAAAATAGGACATATACAAAGCAATCTCTTCTTTGAGTGTTTTTTTCCAGCTTCTCATAAGCAAAGATATTATGGTGGTTATACTTACACTAGAAGACACATCAAACTATTCTATTTAATAGCTACAAATAGGCTAATATTTCATCAGTGTATCTAAGAAGGTCTTTTTTGAACCCTTTTTAACCTCTTGCCTTCCAAATGTACAGTTCTTCTCAATTTAACAGTGAACGTTTTGGAAAAAAAAACAAACCAAACTTCCTTGTTTGTTTTTAACAAGCCATTCGCTAATGTCATTGTTTCCATTAGGTCTTCAGTCATGAACAACATTGAGTTCTCAATTTACCTTCTCTTACCCGTTCAGGCATTTTACAGAACTTCACGGTATCACCCTCAAATGTACTTGTTTTCCAAGCGGAGAAGTTTTAAATTATTCAGGCAGTGCTCACATTAAAAGAAAAACAAACCTTTCATCAACCTCAGTGTCCTTCACTGAACTTTTCTCCTTCTATTTTGTTGGGGTTGTTTTCTGGTTCTTTCGCAATTTCTTTTCTCATGCTTTCTAACATTTTCTTTGCCATTTTGATGACCACTTCTACATGACAGAGAAATCTCCACATACATGATCCTCTGTGTGTATGGCAGAGAAATATGCTGCTCCTTTAGCATTCCTTCAGCTGTACCTGTTTGTTTACTACTAACAGTATAAACCATGAAGGAAAGGTGTAGAGTAGGTACATGTCATGTGAAGTTGAAAATGCATGTGTCTCATAGTGGAATTAAATGTTTGGTGTAATTCTATGAAATGGCTCATTTTCTGTATAAGCTCATCCAAAATATAGCACTAAGGAAGAAAAGTTGTAGAAATGTAACATAACAATTATAGGCAAAATAAAGGCCATCATGAAACAATTTCAACAGAAGTATTTTGATAGGTTTTAGGTGTGAACATTTGCAGTCCTGTGCATCTTGTGGGACAGTGGGTGAATGCCACTGGGAATTCCACTGCAAGCATTCAGTCATAACTTGTCAGGTCTGGCTTATCATTGCTAGTTCACTTCTGTCACCATGTTTAGGACAGCAAAATGCCTTCTGCATCAGAATTTAGCCACAGAGTTGTCTGGAATTAGCAAAACTGGGAAACAACAATAATCTCTATTGTATTTGTAACTGAACCTGGCAGAACTTCCTAGAACTACTTGGTTATAAGAAGCTTCAAGAAAGCATTTTTCTAATAATTATCCCATTTACACTGCATAAAAGGCATACCGACCATTCACATCTCATTATATGAGAAACATTCTAAGTTCAGTATTGACTTAGCCAGATAGTGTGGAACCTGGTGCTCTTCTAGAGTACATCTTTCCCCACATCTTTTCTTTGCTCCTTTTTGCCATTTCTCATTTTCATCATCTTGTTTCTTCAAACTTGTCATACTCTTGCATACAAGATTACCCACATAATTCCTATTTCATTTGCATACCAATGGTGCTTACACTGCTCACTCGGGTATATCAGTTTCTTGTCTTTCTGCTGATACATACAAAGATCGTTTTTGTTTACATAAATTAGTATTACATTGTTAGTGTAGATTACAAAGAACCACGTACAGTTCCTTCCTCTGCCAGAATAGAGATCGACTGGTCCATTCCTCCACCTTCTGTGCCAATGTAACGTTCGCTCTTTGCACAAATTTCTGCAAGTTCCACCTGAAAAAAGCATTAACATGAACTTTCAGACAGGGTTAAATATGGTACTTTTTATACTACTTGCATATGAATCAGTGAGAAAACAAAGGAGATAATGACAGAGTTCTCTAAGTGTCTCTCAGACACCAGGTAGTGTGAGCTGGTACCAACCAGGATGGCACATGGACCCTGAATAGAATGAACTATTCAGCCTCTGCTGGACCCACTGTAGCCAGATGGTCCTCAGAGTATCCTTGTTTAGAAGCTTTACTTTTCTAACTGTCCTCCTCCTGTCATCCTCATTCACCTCACACCCCTCTATCCCAACAGCCAGCATTTTGCTGGCTTATGAGTTGAATCCATCTACCCTTCTCACTGTAAAAATGCATGTATAGCTTACAGAGAAATGTCAGGTTGTTACTCTATACTGTTTCAATGCACTGACTCCGTAATCAGAAATTATGTATTGAACCAAACTCAGCCCTTCTCACTGTAAATACTCCAATCAGTGGTGCTTGTCATTTCTCGTTCAGATACTGTATTCTGCTTACAGTGTTTATCTGAACTAATTTGTAACTATATGTGATTTACATTCTTTGGTGACATTTTAGGCATCTCTATGTGCATTCTGATACCTGCAGGTCAGAGGATATTATGGGAGGGTGGAATATCGCTATCATAACTGTCAAAAATAATCATTTATAGCAAAGCTTTCAGCTGTCAGGCCAAGTCAAAACAAAATGCAAGAGAAGCCTTGAAAAATGGTCCAAAAATAAAGACTCATCAAAAAGAAGTGGGTCAAAAGGAAAGTATTCAAGTCCACCTACTATGACCCCAACCAGTTTGCTTTTCTGAGCACAAGGTAACCACAAGGAAGGGAGGAAAAGAACTTTAGAAAAGTTACAGTTCGTTTTTCAATCTGGTGGCAAAGTCAGATTCAGATTCCACACTAAGGACTGAGACAAGCTGAGCAGCAAGGCAGGGACATTAGCCAGCACACAGCTGTAAAAGGCAACTGATAGAGGCAGTAAATCACCATCCTGAGAGAGGTATGCACAGGGTGCCTGCCTGCTCAATCGCTCAGTTTCTGTAATGGCATCACAGACAAAGCTGTAAAATAGGTGCTTAGATCAACGTAATCAGGCTGAACTGTTTGCAAATGCACTAACAACCAATTTACTCAGCTCAGACAGTAAGTCTTAGGCTGATAAGCAGGAGTTATCAAAAGAACACTAACAAAGTTACTCTAAAACTATGCGCACTGGATCTGTTTAAATCAAACATGGTAAATGACCACTCACAAGAAAAAAAAAATTAATGAAAACATATAGAAAGTACAATCAGCAAAAATATTCTCCTTTTCTGTGCTGCCTTTCTTCTGTGAGTTTCTGTGGGCTGAGTAAGAGATAATGCCTATTTTCTTGAGAAAGTATAGGAGCATCACACATTTTGGTGTTCTTTCTTTTTAAGAAAAAGCCATTTCCCAAAGCCTGTGTTTTTCTGAAGATCCAGTTCATCAAAATCTAGTTTCCCTCCTGTGTTCCACATCCACTCCAAGCAGTTTCATTTCCACTTTGAATCTTAGACCTCTTCATCCCATCAATGAAGATTTAACATCCAGTCCCCACATGTTCCTTCTCCAAGTTGGAAATAACTCTGAATGAAATGCTGATGAGTGCAATTATGGGTTTTTTCCTCTTTTAATGCTAAAATGCTCAACAGCAGCTCCAGAGAAAAGGAAGAACAAACCTCCACAGGCAGTAATCTCTAGATACTCACTGCTTTCTCCATGTGAAGGCATGCCTATTTACAAACATGTGCTGCTGGGATGTGGAAATGTCAGCATGTTTCAGCCAGTTCTACTGAACTCGCCTTTCACCCCTCTGAGCAACATCACAACCCTAAATTTTTGTCGCCACTGGAAAGAAACATCAGAGTTCACTGGCAGCAACTGAAACTTCTCTGCTGGCTGAAAAGACTCCAACAGCACATGGGTGGCTGTGCAAACCTGACCTACAGTACAGCTTCTGAGGTACTCAAAATGTAAGTTAGTCCCTTGGGCACATCTGCCTGAGGTATTATTTTGTCTGCAATTGCAGAAAAAGTTTTGCAAAGTCAGAAATAAAGCATTTTAACCTTCACTAGTCTGGCTGCATGTCATCTCCATATACACATCAGCTACCACTTGATTGCTTAAATAATTTAGATCTTATGAGACTGGGGTTATTAAATAAATATCAGAAGTCTTGCAGAGGAAGAATGTTAACAATTAAGACAGTGCCACTCCCCTGTCCCTTTACATGGTCACTTGCATTGTGCCTGGTTAAACATTGGGCCTTGCTTTGTCCCAGATCACCAGTCATCCAGCTGCGTACATTGGGCTAACAGTGCTGTTCCAGCTTGAGCAACTTTTGTTTTGAAACTCAGGAAGGATTGGCAGGACCACCAAGTAGTAACTGGCAAGGGTTGAGAAGAACCCTCTCCACAAGACAGCCCAAGGCATCCCTGAAACATAATTTGCTTTCTAATTTAAACAGGCCCTTGCTGACACAAGCTGGCCTTCTAATACTAGGATGAGAGGCATGTGAATGGAGAGGAAATTCGTCATCTGTATAGAAAGCAGTTTCTACTTACTATTGAGACAAATGGGCAAATGTTTGCCTTTTTGCTAAAACGACTGAAAGGGCAAAGTTCAGAGGAAATGCACTGTAGCATCAGAAAACAATGGGAAGACTAAACTGGAGAGAGTATTTCATACTTGGACAAGGATGGTCATATGACTGCAACAGTGAACCCAATGTCAGGGTGTCTAGGCTTAACTTCTTGTGATTCAGGGAAAGTCCCTTTAATGCATGATGACTCCATTTCCTCAATAAAATGAGGAGTATCTTCCCCTTATTATAATGAGTAATTGCTACTACTTGGGATTCTTAGATGCAGCGGGCTTAGTACAGGATGTCCCTGCTCACTGCAAGGAAGTTGGACTAGATGACCTTTAAATATCCCTTCCAAATCAACACATTCTATCTTTCTATGGTAATGCTATAAATATGTGTGACTTCATTACCAGAAGCTGAAACAATCCACATTTAGCTACACAAGTTCTCTCACTTTAGACTTCCACAGACAATTCCTCTAAGGAAAACCAGCAAATAACTTTTGCTGTGTCAGAGCAATGCCTTGTTTCCATTGAACTTGCAACACTCAGAAGCTCTTTATGTCAGGGTCTGTTTGAATGGCCAGTGATTTATATCTCTCAGTAGCATACACCTCACCTGTAAAAATACAGAGCTCAGATTTCAGTGCACAGTTTGGGCTCATCTCAAATGTCTGTTTGAACAAAACCTTTTTCTTCCTGTCAGGAGTAAGGGGTTGTCAGCTAGCTAAATTTCATTTGAATACTTGGGACGTAACAAGAATATAGAATATATTGGCATAAAAGCAGCCTCTGTGGGTCAAACCGATGCTACTTCTAGTTCTTATCTTGAATGTGAAACTATGGTTTTAGTATGGACCAAAGGCCAAGTAAAGATGATATTTCCCCAGAACATTGGTTTTTGATAGAGCTTCCTGAGCTGAATGTGAACTCTGCACACTCAGTAACCAACAGTGGCTTTCTTATATATGACTTTCTTCAGATTACCTTTTAACTTGTTCAGAATTTTACCGTATGAAACATCCAGAAAAAAGGACTTCTGTAACTTGTCAGGTGAAGAACCATCTCCTTTTGCTAATTATTAACATGTACCAGACTAGCTTAATGCCTTCTGGCTCTCGTGATGTGAGAGGCAATGAACACTTCATTCCTACTTCCTCCATCAATTACATTCACCATTTTATGGACCTCAATCACCTCTTCCCTAAATGCCTCTTTCCAAAGATTCCTAGCTTGCTTTTATGGAGGTCATTCTGTACCTTTGATCATCGATGTGGCTTTCCCCTGAATCTCTTCCAGTGTAACTGTCCTGGTTGGTAAGAGAGACACTGCTTTTCTTAGATCACCCTAGAGAAAATTTCACTGTATCTTTTGCTATTTTCATGTGGCAAATGAGCCCCATGAAATGTGTGTTAATTAGCAGTGATGCAGCTGTATGGTAATGCAGCCTCAACCAGTTCAGCCCTACTAGTCCATCTTTTTCACTGAAGTCACACCACAGTCAACAGGAGAGTTTCTGTGCAGCAGCTCTTCTGCCAAGTCTCTTTGTTGAAATCTGCTTGGCAGTGGCATGGCTGAAGCAAACTGTTCCCTTCTGCTGGCTATAGTGAGGTCTGTAAAGATGAGCAGTAGTAATCAGGGAAGCTGGGATGGAAACTTAAATATCTAGAATAGGTCTAGCAATAACCTGAGGTGTTCTGTACAACTGGTCTGTTCAGCCTCTAAAGGTGAGAGATGGATGAGCACAATGTGACAGAAGAAGTAGCTGGAAGGTGAGTTAAACCTTGAAGTCTCACTAGTGATCTGTCAAGAAACACTAAATATTGCAGCTTTTGAATGCCAGCCCCAATATGATGATACAAAAGCAAACTGTGCTTTTATATCTGTTGGCAAGTACACATGCCAGGCTGGCTGTGCTTCCATGGGAGATGTTCAGAATCAGTGAGTTACAGTCAGTTGAAATATCAACAATATATTAACATCTTTGTTCTCTGTTCAACAAAAAAAGGATACAACATATTAAATGAGAGTATTCATAATTGAAACAATAAAAAGCAACATCCTTAGGAGTAGAATCGCAGTGCATACAATTCGCTCACTTGCCTAATAAGCAATTAAGCACTAAGAAACTTATGTAAAGTAATGATCTATTTAACGAAGCTGCAGTGTGTCAAGAATTTCAAAACTGAATGCAGATTTCAGACAACTTTAGTTGGAGCATTTGGAAAAATCTAAACCTAGCAATGAGCAAAGTGTATTTTTTTCAGGCTGTTCCTTTTCAAATGCTTAATTCTAAAGTCTGCTCAGAATGTATCCTATTGCAGGAGGCAGTGCTTACCAGCTTGTCTACTGGGCAACTGGCCCCCAAGTGCAGACCTAAGCTAGCCTTTGATCTAAGAGCTCTACTAACTACCTCTGCTTTTTGTTTGAAACAATTTAAGGTTCTCCCTGATAAGGAGCAAGTCAATCTTGGGTTACAAAGAAAGAAATTACTACCACTTAAAACTGTTTTATCTTTGAGCCATAAGATTTCCTATCCAGCATGCAGAAAGTCTAATCTGGGAAATCATATTAGTGGAGATATAATTTAGTCTCACAAAGAAGGGTTGTGAATTTTTATTATTAGTTGCCTTATATGTAGTTACTCTAGATGGAGAGATTTCTTGTAATAAGAATTCATCGATAGCTCTGCATCATATTACCTTCTTTTGGATTTTTAATGGAAAAAATAGGTTTTCAGTAAAACGATACTTTTCATTAGCATGTATTTTTCTCTGCTTGTTTACTTTTCAATATGAAATGCCTAAAATTCAGGGTTTGATTTTCAACTGATTCTTTCTGGTCCTTCAAAAATGTTGATAAAAGAGTATTTTTTTGACTGTTTCCAGGCACAATCCAACATTGTATTATATATGATCATATATACTCTGATACTTCAATGGCATGGTAAATTATGAACCACACAACACAGTTCATTTGATTCCCTGTTGCCTCATTGTTTATTTCAGTTTCTTTGAGTTTGATGTTACCAATAATGAATATGAAGGTCCAAATGTACCTAAATGTATTCAGGTATCTGAGGCATAATGAAAGTGAGCAGATGATCAATTACTTATAAAAAAAAATCCTAAAAATAGAAACCTGAAGAATTACTGAGTGAGAACAGATAAGGGAGTTTCACCTTTAATAGTCCCGTTGCTCACACAGAGGCCAAGGGCCAACTGCTCTGATTTTCACTCATGCGACGGGTCTGGACAGTATGTAAACTGTGACAGAATTTGTCCCTATATAACTGTCACTGTCAATAGGTTCCATACCAGTGATCAATCCCTTTCAATCTCACATAGACCTTTAAAGAAGTAAACTTGTGTAAGATTAAACCCCTTAAAAGAGTAAGACAATTAGTGAGTAGGAGACAGGCAAATATTTGTTAGTAAAACAGAATTAGTGTTGCTTAGTACTTTCTTGGAACAGCTCACCCTGCATTACCCAGAAACTTGATATATACAAATCCAGAATGGCAGCAGCCAAAATAAAGCAACCTTTTCTATAAAATCATAGCATTAAATACAGCTACCTCAGTCTAGATTTTCTATATATAAAAATGCAGGCTTAGTGATAGCTAACACTTAAAATAAAAAAATAGTTGTTTTCCTGTTTTTAATTTTATTGTTCATAAAGGGAAGCTCCGGGAAGAAAATACATTGGTTAATATGTGTTATTTTTAGACTGTCATTTTCAGTGCTCCAAAAGTCTCTTCAGCAAGCAAACTTAAGTAATTGGAGCCAAAAGTTCTATGCCTGCATCTACTCTCTTTCCAGCAAGACCTTACTGGTTCCCCAACACACATTCATCAGCATTCTCACCAGTTTAATTTGAACAGTAAAGAGTCAGCCTGCTGCTTCCCTTTACAAAAAATAAAGGTCTCTTTATGGCAAATTTAGAGTGGATTTTCTGTGAAATTCTAGTGTGTTTGTTCACAGTACACGTTCTAAAAATGAAAAAACATTTATAGATAAAGGTGACTATTTTACAGTAAGAAGAAAACATTCTCCATCACTTAACACATATTTAAAGTCTAGTTAAATGGTGATTTTTTTTTTCAATCTGCAAGTTTTGTAACTGTGCATATATGTATGAAATATAAGCCACTAAGTTTTATTTATTAGGTATAAAATCATGCCCAAATTTTGAGGTTATTTTTACCACCAGGATTATACTTATTTTTAATATCTGGTCTTGACTGGGAATGGATTGCTGAAAGTTGCCATCTGCTTTCAGTTTGCACACAAAATCCCAATTAGCTAAACTTTATGTAGGTTTTGCAAGATAATTATGCTTACTTTTTTCCAAAATGGGAAAATATTTGCCAGATAGTATCTGGATGTCCTCATAAGCACAGCAATCTTAGCTTGACTTTGTCTGCCCTCTAACATGCTCAAATAGAAGGTTATCAATTTTGTTGATGAGAGATTAGGGTCTTTGATTACCACTGCTCTCAAGCACTCTCTCTCTTTCCCCTTGATTACAAACACACTTAGTTAAACCTAGTAAGTTAAAGAATCCCATTATTTAACTTCACCAGGAGAAAGGAACTTTAATTAACCTTTCTCAGTATCAACAATACTTTAGAAAATAATACCCATGTACCATTTTTTGTGTATGAAATTTGAGTTTCCCCTATAAATAAATAACCTATCTATCAAAGTGCAGCATTATAAAATAATCCTATAGGCAAAACATTATTAATTTTGTTATTAGAAGAAATCACTCCATCTAGAAAGTGACATTATCTGTGTGAATACTCACATTTTTTTTGCCAGATAGCTAGATAGTAAAGCCCTATTGCATATCAGAAAAAATATTAGGAAGTAGCAAAGCATTCAATCAAAGTCTTCTCCTTGTTACACAGAGGCTTCAGAAACAAAGCAGGAAGGATCCCAGCTGTCCTGTCCTCCTAAGGAAATCAACGACATCACCAGGTATTATAACTATTTAAACATAGGACAATGTTGAATGTTTTGAAAATCTCACTCTAATTTGTATGAGCTACAGTTTGAGCCAACAGACACTGTGCCATTACACACTACATCTGGGTCCCTTATTTATCATTCTGTCTGACTTAGATTTTTCTCAGTCTAGAAAAAGCCAAATATAATGCAACTTCCTATGTTCAGCATTTCACATTAAATTAAATAAACCCTCTTTGTTTTTGATCTGTTTTTCCCAATGAGTATGTGCACAGCTGCCTGTTCTTGAGCAAAATTTTTGGGTGGCTGAAAAGAACTTGGTACCACAAGATTTGACATTTGGACAGCAACGCTATCATCACATCTTTCAAGTGCAGAAGTACCAAGTCATCTTCTTTACTTATTAATCCCTAACATGAAACACAAAGCTGGGACAATTTGAAACATTACTCTATTTCCTTTACAAGAAATGTCTTCTCCTGATGAAAAGCTCTACAAAAGATTGATTTTGTAACAGTAAAATAAAAATTAGTTTAAAATCAAAAGCTAATACTAAGCATTGCTGTTCTTTGTGTGGTGCCAAGACTGGTATCCTGTTTAGAGGGAAAAAAATGGATTCTTTTAAAGATTGCATTCTAAATTTTCCATCTTGTTATGTGAATGCTATTGCACTGCTGCAACTGGTTAGCACTGCACATCTGGCTGAATTGTCTTGGGCTGGTATTTTCCCTAAACTATTGTGTATGTGTGTGATGGATTTAAAAAAAAAATAGTGTATGCACAGTGAAACAATGCCCTATTGCAGAGCACTACACACAATAATTACTGAGAGCATATTTTTTTCCTGATTTTGTTTTCAATGTCAAAAAAAGTGCTATTTTTAAAGTAAGCCACCATGAAATTCTAGCCATGCTTTTATAGTATTTTTCATTTTAGCTTTTTTGGCTCTTAATCTCCTAGGCCCAAGCTTCACACTGGAAGTGTTATCTCGTAAAAGCTCTAAATTTCAATGACTTTTACTCTACAGCTACTATTTTAAACTTACATTTATCAAGAAATACAGCATATAACTGAAATATTCTCATAAAAATAGTTTCATGGAAACAAAACAGATAAATGTTCCTTTCAGTAAAAGGTCAGTTTTTCATAACTTTGGCTACAGAAGCCCTACAATTCAGCCAAATCTGATTCCAAAGCCAAAAGTTTCTATGTCCTGCTGCTACAGACTATCGCATTAAGATTCTGCAGAATCCATCACAGTAATGAGGGGCAAAAAGTCAATCTTTTCTCATAAAATTACCACCGTGACCAAATATTGTTATTATAAATACTATCATTTACAACTTTCACAACTCTTAAGCAAAATAAAACCCAAAGATGGAAAGGTGAAACAATATTTCTTCCTTAAAAAACAAACAAACATATAAACACCCAGAGGCGTAAAAACACTAGGTCCTGCTTCACTTTCTAGTAAAAAGGCTCTGAAAAGCCCCTATTTGTGGTCAGTTAAGAACTCCCCTTCTACAGGGGAGCTCCCAGCTGATACACAGACAGCATCCATGGATTCTGCACAGATAACCACTTGACACCACCACAGGATGCATGAGGAGCTGGAAAGAAGCAGCCAGAGCACGTTTTATATTTCTGAGGGCTCACATGCCTAGATCGCTCTAATTTATACTCAGACCAGTTCTGCCTTACACAAGGCAGTTCTGTGAGGCTAAGCATAAATTCTGTGCAACAGAGAATCTGGATTTAGCCAGATATAAGAGGTCTTTAATGCTAAATCATAAATTAGACAAGAGCACTAAACTTGTTTTTACTGTCCTGTAAGATCTGTGGAAACTTAGAGACTGAGCAAAAGTAATCTGTCTTCAGAGCTGTCATCTTCTGTCTTAACCACCACAATCAGGTGTCTTGGTCTGTGGAAGCACAAAAAACCCTGGATGAGTTCTTAACTGTGCTCCTCTGCTGGCTATTGTGAATTTTCATCTGTACATTAATTGCTCATTTTTCATCACAAGTGCAAAACATTTGTCTGCAGATAGCATGATTTCCTGACAAAAATGTGCAATTGCATCTCTTGTGTTTGCCCAACTATATTTGAGACACAAGATTAACTTTCAACACATTTTCCAATAAGCAAGAAGAGATTTTGGGTTGATCGAACAGGATACATGAGAAAGAGGAAAGATAGTGAGTGGAATCTCTATTTTTTCTGTTCCTTCACAATTAATTTATGAAAACGTCAAAAGATATTTTGCACCTTTCTTTAGAAGGCACAATGCTGGCCAATACTCCCGAGCCATGTGTAAGTTCAGCTCAAGATACTCACTGTATCATTTATTCAATCATAGAATCATAGAATAGTTTAGGTTGGAAGGGACCTTAAAGATCATTAAGTTCCAACCCCCCTGCCATAGGCAGGAACAATACCTGAAAGGGGTCTACAGAAAGGCTGGGGTTGGACTTTTTAATAGGATACGTGATGGGAGGACTAGAAATAATGGATGTAAATTGGAAAAGGGAAGATTCAGGCTAGATAGAAGAAAGAAGTTCTTTACAGTGAGGGTAGTGAAACACTGGAACAGGTTGCCCAGAGAGGTTGTGGATGCCCCCTCTCTGGAGGTGTTTAAGGTCAGGCTGGACAAGGTACTGAGCAACCTGATCTAGTGGGAGGTGTCCCTGCCTATGGCAGGAGGCTTAGAACTAGATGATCTTTAAGGTCCCTTCCAATCCAAACTATTCTATGATTCTATTCTATTATTCTATTCTCTGAAGCTGCTCAGTATTTCTTGAAATAATGAAAACCTGGCTTCTGGTTTTCCAGATACACATTTTCTGCTAGCTGGTAAAATTTGGGCTTTCTGTCACTGGATACCCAGTGGTTTTGATCAGTAGTTCCAATGCTTAACTTACTTGATTGCCACCATCAGAGATGGTACTGACCTGTGACAAGACAATCTATGCAAAACCAGAAGCTCTTGCCAGGCCAGGTACAGGCAGGTGTCATCTCTAACCCTCATCCTGCTAAGTTTCATCCAACAGAGTGGTATTTTCAGTTCCATGTTTGCATTTGCCGTTGCACTGTGTGTTTCACCTCACAAACTGAAGCCTCTGTTAAGTGTCTAATCCCTTACTTACCTTTTTACCACACATCATACCTGCACAAAGCAGGATGACAATGACTATAGCCACATCCTACATAAAAAAGCCACCCTGCCCCTCCAGTCCTGCTTTTTGCTGCCTTCCTGAGGCAAGCACTGAGTGGTGCAATGTGGGATGGAGCACTTACTGTTTAGGGTATTGTTGCAGCTACACAGAGAAATAAGTGACAACTGATCAGCAAGAATCTTCATTGTGGATCTGTTTACCTCATGTCTCAGAAAAGTGAGTGTTTCTAAGCCTAGTTAACAGCTGCCATCATCACATACCACTTTAAATTGTCTCTGTACAACAATTTGGGAATGTCTGCTTTAGACAATAGGCACAAATATGCATAACAATCACATTTAGATCTGTTTTTTTCTCTTCCTGACATTGTTCTAATTTAAGATCCTAGTAACACTTAACCAGACATTTTTACTGGAGAGAACTTCATTCCCATATGGCACCTTCAGGGACCATGACTCCTCCAGAAATTTGTATTACACGAGCCAAACTGTACTAACAGTTGTACTGCTAACAGGTCACATAGTTGGGGTTTGGTTTTAGACTAATGTTTGTTTAAAAAAGTGAGGAATACATTTTGGATTGTAAATATGTTCATTCCAAAAGAACTGTGAAAAGAATAAGGAGAGTCAGATGGAAGAATTTTACCTCTACTTTGTGCTGATTATACAATCTATCAAGAAGTTGCTCTGCGGGCCCCCAACAGATGCTCTGCTGTTAAAGCCATGAAAAGTCATTCAGGGAGAGGGTAAAGGCCTCGGGGGTGTGGTCCACATGCTTCAGCACATATATCCTCGGTCCTGGCCTGCAGATAGCACATCTGGTCCAGGCATGGACCTGATGGTTGGCCAAAATACAGGCTTACAATAATGCTCCTTTTTTCAGCTTTAATGTAAGCCTGTTTTCTTGCCAAATTCAAATCCTGCCAAAATTTGGCCAAAGATGTTTGCTCAATTGTGCAATATCTCAAGTTTATATCCAACAACTCTTTGCAAAAACAATTGTATCGTGTTTTTAATGTTTACAGGCATTAACAATATTTAATTTTAAGTAGAATTTTACTGCTGACACTCTCATGTTTTACAGTAAATTACCTTAGAGAGGGTTTTTCCATTAGCTTTTAGTGTCACGAGTCCTGCGCAGCACACCAAAGCACTGGAGCTAGAGAGACCAGAACTTGGAGGGATGGTTCCATCAAGCAGACAATTCATTCCAGTTGGGTTATTAAGACCAAAATGTTCCTAACAATGAAAAAATAAACAATCTCAGTTTCGAGTACAGACAGGCTCAGGCTTGCAATTATCTGATACTTAGAAAGAGAATCTTTCTGCTGAGTTGCTGGAACCAAGAACCTGCTTCTGGTATCCCCAAAATAAAGTAGATTTTTCATTCTGTTCCTTAAAAACAAAGCCAATGTTTGGCTTCAGCCAAATGTATGTCTGCAGTTCCTGTACACAAACATGTATGAGCTGATGGAATGGTACCCCAAGCGGAATTCAGTATGGGCTAAATGCCCAAGAATTTACCAAGCTTTGTGGGTGGGTTTTGCAGCAACTGGCTCTACTCTGAGCTGACATGGTGACAGTACCAGAGGTTACAAATCATTTTATACCTTACTTTTGCCTTTTCTTTTCATCACTTAAGAGCTTAATGTCCACTTTATGTGTCACTTCCAATGTTGGCACATGGTATGAGGGAGCACCATCCCACCGATGGGGAACCAATGGCCATGAGGCTGGATTCAAAGCCATATACTCCTGTACCCCCAGCACCCGCAGGACTGGTGCTGAGAAAAAACTCAATGGTACTTGAAGGACACAGTGCTTTAGGAGGCACAAAGACACACCTACCAGCAGTTACGGTCTCTGTCATGTTTTTTTCAGAGTAAGATTTGTAACATATATATGTGTCAGATATCACAGATAATATATTTAATCCAGAAGTCATAAATCCTCATGTACATGATTTTTTAATTATATGCTCTGGTTGCACTGTCTTTTTATTTATAATCACTTTAACATAATTTTTTCTTTGCTCTTTGAAATAAACATGCAGTACTTATTAAAAAATCATAGAATGAACATGGGGGGTATATGAATAGCTACATTCTGATACAGATTTGTATATCAGTAAACTATGTTACAACGTCAATGATCAGAAAAAATGGCAGTGTTTCCATACAGAAATATCCACATTCAAAGAATTTCCGCTACTTACCCTGACACAACTTCAACCATAAATATAATGGTAGAGATCAGCAAACAAACAAAGAGCCTTCTTGAATTACTTCCACCATCACTTCAAATTATTTTAAATTTCCCTTTCTACAAATACAAGGCAATTCATACCTTAAATATTTCTGCTCATGTCCCTTCACGAAGAACACTAGACAGGCTCATTCAAAACCAAAAAACGCCTGAGTAACCAGAAACTAATCCACAGTTTCTGGATTGTCTTGAACGTGAATCAGACTCACAAACTTATCACGCGATGTTTAAATAGAAAACGTATTTCAGTTTCAAAAATTAAAATGGACTTTGCCAAGTTCTGCAACAGTTCTGTCCCAAAAGGATAGCATGTTCAACTTAATATAAACAGATTATCCCGTTGGACCCTCTGAGTACTTGTATTTCAGTCTTTCTTAAGACTGTAACATTTATGCTTATTTTCTGACAGGGCTAGAGTCTGCAAACCTGCTTTGCAAATTAACCTTCAAATATAAAACCTCGTCCTTAGGAAACAAATCTCAGTAGCAGACTGCAAAATAAATAAAGTCAATTGGTCATGCTAGCCTTAATGTAAGAAAGGATATATTGTAAAGAAACCTAATCTATATCTCTACAGTCAATGCAATTTAAATGGCTGTGTTACTGAGCACTACAAAATTTAAAATACTCACGTTACTGCAAATTTAAGTAATTTATTGGTGTTTAAACACAGAGGCAAGGGTCTGTTTAGGAACCGTGGATTGTAGTAAGGTGTTTTGTGGCACTGGTTGTTCCAAATACTGTTTATTGAAGACTCATGTGGCAGGTTTGTGGCCGGCTTTGTTTCCTGTCTGCAGTTCTGATCTGTTGGCTCATTCTCTGGGGTGAGCCAGATGGCCTAATCCAAAGCAAGTTCTTTAGAAAGTACATTTATCCATAATTTGGGATGGTTGTTGTGACCTGTCTCTGACTCTGAAATACTGGAACAGGTTGCCCAGAGAGGTTGTGGATGCCCCCTCTCTGGAGGTGTTCAAGACTAGGCTGGACAAGGCACTGGGCAGCCTGGTCTAGTGGGAGGTGTCCCTGCCTATGGCAGAGGGGTTGGAACTCGATGATCTTTAAGGTCCCTTCCAACCCAAACTATTCTATGATTCTATGATTCTATTTATCCTGTCTGTCCTTCCAGAAGTATCACTGGATTGACAATAAGCTGAGAAGTCATTATGTTTTTTTCTGAAAGGACCATGAATCACCTGCAAACAGCAGGTGAGATTTACATGAAACCTCAGCTGTGAGTTCATGCTGCCTCCCAGGACTACACTAACAATCATCAGCACCGCTTGATTTCATAAGCAGTTTGGTCTTCAAGTCAGTCTGGAGACAGGTCAAAGAAGAAGAAGATAAAGCTCACATGAGCAGACAGGACACAGGTCTGTTCTGTGATCCTGCCATGACTGTAAGTGTGCTGTTTTTTGCATAGCCATGCGCTTAACTTGGGAAATTCTGAAAATCCCATTCTAATTCCACACACTGACATTCTGGATAAGTAGTGGTTGTTACTGGAATAGTTCCTCTGTACACAGTTCACTTCTTATGTTTTCTTTTGCCTACTGCACAAGTCAGCTTTGCTTGGTTCTTGTGCATAAGTTGTAGGCTTCCAACTACAATGTAAATCAATAGTTTTTAACATGTTTCCACAGGAAGAAAAGAACTACTATCTGTCTACTTCAAAATACCTATTCAATCTTGATAATGAATTTGGTCATGACTTTACTAAATGAGATCAACTAAGTAACTCTTTGAGGAGAGAAACGGACTCCACGCTATTCAATATGAATTAGCAGAGCTACTTTATTAAGCTACAGTGCAGTTTTTATAGCAGCAAACAGTTCTTTAGGGCCTACTAACAAAACATCCCCATTATCTTACACAAATACCCGGTGTCTTTGTTTCTGTTAGATCTTATTCCTGGCCGTTTGCTGCTTTCACAGCTTCATTCCAACAAGTCCTGTCATATCTTTCTCCTAGGGTCAATCCTCACTTGCAGAGCTCAACAACTCTGCTCTCTGCATCCCAACAACTCTTGGCTTATTTTACCTCTTCATACATTTTGCAAGTGAAATGAATTTGGCTTACCTGAATACCCTTCAGTCCACACAGGAAGTAGTTATGCCACTGAGGTTTGGTTTTGTTAATCTGAATGTTATTAACACTAGTACTGAAATCCCTGTAAAAACAGAAAAATCTTAAGGCTTTGACTTGTCAGTAGTTTAGTTTGAAAAACTGTGGCTTATTAGTGCCACCTGCTGATGAAGAAAAACATTTTGATAGTTACATTTTTCAGTGCAATCTTTTTTGTTTTTTTGGTATGGATCTCTATTAATCGAGTGTATATGGGTATTTTAGATGGAATCACAAGATTTCTGTCCTAAGTTATAGAATTTATTAAATAAATTCAGAAATTAAACTGCTTTTGACACCCTTAATTAACGCAATATGGCTTCCATCATATTTGTATGTTCTCTTGATTACTTTAGAGAAGTGACCTGTCAGTCCTAAAATAGAGATAAATACTCTTCAGGCCCTAAAGTAATCCCTGCTCAGGAAATAACCTTCATTACCTTTGCTCCAAATGGCACTTCATAAAAATGGGCCTAAGGCTGCAAAATTATATTACATATTTTTAAAAATATTATTAAAATAATTTAGTTTAAAATTGTTTATTTATTTCCTGCAGGATCATTCAGATAATATTTTTTCTACTAATCTTCATTTTAAAATAATAAAATTAGTAAGCTTGAATGCTCCTGAAGAAACCATTGCTATAGACAGGTGTCAAAATTGGTAAGGAGTGATGGAGTGAGAGGAACATGCACTGTTCACTGATCAAAAAGTTGCCAGCTAAGATGTGTTTTACAAGGCAGGGTCTGTGGTAGCTGAACTCCCTGGAAATATTTAGGTTTAATGGGAATAAAAAAACTTTCAAGAAGTTATGCAGCAGTGGACAATCCACAGCTCCTTAAAGGGTGATTTTTTTCTTTCTTACACTAGTCCCAGTCCATGTCTATAAACTTTGCAGGTTAGTAATGTGCTGGTTTTAATTTTAATCCAAAATACCAATTTATAAACCAATGGATAATTATGTTCTGGTATTTCTGAAGGCTACTTGATGTACACATGCTTCTCAAAAGATGCTATGTAAAGGGGACTATCAGGATTATCAAAAGACTAACTTTTGAATACCATTTTAACCCAAATAATATAAAAGGCACCTGATCACTTGGGATGATTTATGATGAAACACACAGGTGTTTTTTCTTGCAACCCATTCTCTGTTCTGTTTTTCCTAAAAGTTAACATGGACTATCAGGGTAGAAGAGGGCTACAGAACTGTTACATGTTTTACCAGCACACAAAAGAATGATATAGGAAATAGTGATTCTACAGAGCTTTATGGTTAGTCCTTGTTTGCCAGAGGCCTATGTATATATGCATTTACCACAGGCATAAATCTAACGGTGCAACAGTCTGGGAAAAAAAGATATACTGTCAACAGTTTTGTTATGTGGTGTAACATTCAAAGTGTTGAAAAGTACTTCTTTGTTATGAAATTATGGGCATGTTTTAGCTTTGTTTTTAAGCAACAGTGCCTCAACAAAACAAAGATGCTTAATGCTGTATTCTGAGACTTCTGCTGTGTTTATGGCTTAAAACGTATGATCTCAAAGCTAAACTAGAGCAGATATAAAAATGCAAAGACTGTGTATGCAGTTTGAATTCAAAAGCCACAATCCTAGATTTGGTAGGAACTCTATGTACCTTAGGAGAAGGTATTTTTATTGTGATGTAAAGTGCCAAAGCTAAAAGATCAAGTAAAAATGTTTAACTTTACTGGTTTCTTTAATATCTGTTATAACAAAGCTAATATAATTCTGCAACTATCACCTCTTGCAGAATGGATTTGCAATACAGCTCAAGCCCTGTTAAAGGTTGCTGTTAAAGCGAAAGATCCTTTGTCTTCTGTTTCCTTCGTCTCTGCTCATGGCTGCATGTTCCCACTGATAGTTTATCCCAAGTTAGTTGTGATGCTGAGTGCATGGCAATTCAGTTCATTAAAATGGCAGAATATTAACCTAAGCAAAGTTAACCAGGTGCATACAGGACCTTCAGATTAGACAATTAAGATAAAAGGCAGTGATCAATGTTAGAAGCAGAGAGGTTAAAGAAGCCAACCATTGCCTTTTGGCAGTGCCAAACTCTTAATTCAGCCAGCTACAAAGTGAAAACACTCTACAACATGAGTGAAAAATACTTGAGCATTTATACTTATCATGGTAGTAAAAATTCCTTTCAGCTCAGAATGTGTTTTTGTAGAAACAAGAGTTTTACACAGCAATATGTGCTGAAATAGTTCCCACCTTTTTGTCAATATGTTCCTGTCCTGCCATACATTGTGGTTAAATTATAATTTCATATGTTCAGCACTTGTGAAACCATAGCTGGAGTACTGCATCTACTTTTGGTGTTTCCCAATACAAGACAGATTTTGGTATATTGCAGGGAGTCTACCAGAAGGCCACTATGATGGTTACAAAGGATCTCCAAAGGTTCCTTTCAATTTAAATTAGTCTATGATTCTGTGAACAAGCAGCTGTAGAGGAAGTGGAAGAGAGGCAGTACACATTCTTTGAGCCAAGATTGTTGCTAAAGCCTTTGTGTTGTGAAAATACAGCCTCGGGTTCTCCAGAGCAGGGGAGTGTTAGCTTACATATGCAGTAATTGATTACAAAACATTTCATGATCTTCTTCAGGAGAAAATTAACTGCTGCCAATTGTGGGGATTACATCAAGGAAGATGAACTAAAAGAAGGGAAGACAGGATTGCACTTTTAGAAAGATTGAAAAATCAAAGTTTCCATGAGAAAACTCTGAACAAATCTGTGGGAAATAGAAGCAGCAAACCTGTTGCTCTACATTAATACACTCAGGACACAGTCAATAGGATTCCATTTGCTTATATCATTCATTTTAGACAATTGAATTCTGTGTTACAGTGAAAGTGAGTGAGATTTCTGAAAAGTTAACCTGTATTGCAATTGCATGAAGAAGTTTATAAAAATAAGCAAATAAGAAAAGTTATTACTTACAAGTACAAAGAATCAGTATTTGCCAGCTGGACCACTTGAGTTTTTACAGGTTCTACTGCAATCATTATGTCTTGCTCTATAGCCATGGGGAGCACAGCATAACCGCAGTAGTCTATATGTTCTCCTACCAAATAAACAGAGAGTTAAAATGTTTTGGAATAACTTTTTCTAGAATAGTAGAACGAGGCTTCTGGAAGAATTCATTGTTGTTTATGGTACAAAACAATCAGTGAGTATGGTCTCAACTCTTATTTGAGGCGCTTTTGCTCCATTTCATATTACTGCACACAAATTTTGTTCTTTCTCTACTGATTTTATCTCTTGTATCTGTTTATAAATATTCATGGTTTAATACTGGTTTATAAAAACTAAAAGAACACTACATGGGTTGTTGTCCAGCAATGACAATGGATACGTTATTTGTACCCTGTTGTGACAATACAAAAAATTGTTTAATTAATCACATTCAAGTGATGACTGGAGAGATAAAGGCAGCACGTGACTCCTCATTATGTTATTTCCCCTGCTCATGTGGGTGATTCATTAGCCACAAGCACATAAGTCTTGTGGTGGAAAATTTGTAGATTTTTTCATTAAATTTCTGTACTTTTTTCCAAGAAAACAATAATATTTGAGTATTAATACACTTATATGCAACACAGGAAGTATCGCTCAAATGGTAAATGTATGTAGCAAAGATCATTTCTCTTGGTTCCCAGTTAGTGTATGCTATTTAATCCATGTGATATGTTCCCAGTTAGCACATGCTAACTCTCTCTCTTGGTTCCCAGTTAGCATATGCTATTTAATCTACGTGATATGTTAACACAAAATTGAAATCAAAATGATCATTAGCTGCATAATGGGCTCATCAGGTTTTTAAAGCTCTGGTTTGCAGGACCCTTTAATATGCAAGGTTACTTTAAAATTACACAAGAAATTGAGCTCTGTGGAAATCACAATCCTAATATGGACAGAAGAATCTCAAAAATAGGGCTGCCACAGAGATGCAAGTGAATCCTAAACACAAAACAACCGTGTCTCTCCAGTCTGCCAGTGAATCATAACCAACTCTTCTAAGATCCGCAGGCGCATCTCTACAGAAGACAAAAGAAGATGATGGTATAAACATTTCATGTTTTATCATGTGCACTGATGTGTGGCTGGTTATATTTGATAACTTAAATGCACTAATTTAATTTGCAGATGCACCATTCAACTACTCTAGATTAGATTTAGAAAGCCTTTCAAAAGAAAGTTACTTTCTGGCAACTAACTCAGATTTTCAAAACCATCACTACTGCACATAAATGTAGATTTTCAGAACTGATATTTGAGAGTGCAGTTTTTATAATGACGTGTAACAAAACCTAGTAAAGTATTATATTTGCTTTTCCATTTATCAAAAGCAGCTTCACTGAAAAAAAAATTAAGCCAAACATTATTTTGGTTCCACAGTTTAAACTACTAGGCTTTGATGATGACCAATAAAATAACAGAAGATTAGTTTTTCTCTTTTACCTATTAAGTTGACTCGCCCTGGTGCACGAACATAAAACTTGGGAGCAGATCCAAATTTTGCTGTAAACATCTCTTTCAGCTTCTGCAATCTATAAGGTAGGTTGGAAACATTTAGAAGGCCAATAATTGCATAAAAGGCAGGCAGTCAATGATTTGATTTACTTGATACACATTTGACAGAATTTTTTAAATATGTGGAGTTTTCTCATTTGTGTCACCACAATTTGTCACGCACACACAGACACACCCTTCAGAGCCAGATCTGACTGCATCAGCCAGAGCAAATGCATTTTCTTCTAAGCTTTTACTCTACAGCAAGAGTTCCCAGGATTTCCATTTGGAGGTACTAGATGTGTCACTGAAAGTTACAATGCAAAGAAAAATTTACAAGACTGTAACTATCTAGCTTCTGGCCTGTGCTTGGGATGCATTGGTGTCTCATGCAGGAATGGTCAGCAAACAAAGAATGAGAACAGATTATGCCATTATCTTTGTGAAGCATCAGAAATTTGACATTTAAAGCAATTCAGCTTGCACATTAACCTATTAACTTCCATAATATAAGACTGAGATGATGAAAAAGCAGTAAGAATAACAAGAAAAATAATCTTTAAAATGGCCTTATTTCACTGATATACCTTATTTGCTTTAAAGCATGTACCAAATTAAATTTATTTTTTGGTCCATTAACAAAAATCCAGTAACAGGAACCCTGTGTGGTTCTACATTCAGTCAAAGACTAGAATGAAAGCCTAGTTAATGCAAAGTGTAAGTAAGAAGACAATGAGAAACAGATGTTACAAAATTTCACAGTCAATTATTTAGTTTGTTACTCTTTGTAAGAGCTGTGTTACTGTCCAGCTACATATATTCAAATGTTTTGTAAAATTTCTTTAGATGGAAAACTACTAAATATTATTTGTTGTGATTTTTTTTACAAATTTTCCAGTGCTGTTCCATCTTTGTGCCCTCTAACAAAGCTGTATTAAGTCCACGTATAATTTCCCATTCTTATAACCTTCCCTAGTGTTGGCTAGTTTGTCAGTCTTCCAATTAGCAGAAGCAACTTCTGCCATTTCATTGTACAAACCCTTCTCTAGTCCACAGTAATAATATTATAGCCCATGGGGGAATCTGTTGGCAGAATTCTAGGTGTTAACTTTATTCTTCTCAGTGTCAGTATGTAGAACACTGCTTTGTTTCACAGATATATTTTTATAGTGGTGGCAGTATGAAGAGCCTAAGAACAAATGAAGCAATCACGGGGGCATGTTTATCTAAGTGCTGATTGATGTCTCCTTTTAATGCGGTTTTACAGGCAGGCTTCATGAAAGGCCAGTGACAGGCATTGGCCTTGATGCAACACACTGCTGCATTTCAAGCACCTACATCAAAGAAGATGTGTCAGAAGAACTGAGTAAAGCCATCCCTCCTAGCAAGTAGCAAAAGTTTACAAGATTTACCCTTTTCCAGTGCTAACACAGGTACAAAAGTTTGTCTGAACTGTCTGTGCATTCAACTTCCCACAGGCCGACTGCAACCCTGATGGCACAGGCCAAACCAAAGCAGAGCCAGGTGCACACCTGGGTCTCCAGGGGACCGCTTGGCCATTTTTTTGGACGCCAGAAGAATGAGAAAACAAACAGCGTCCCCAAAATTCTAGGAAAAGAAGAAACGTTAGAAGAGCTGAACGGATCGCTCGCCCTCCGGCCGCGGCGACACTGTGGGAGAAGCGCGGGAAGGCGGGTGGGGCCGGGCTGGGCGGAGCGGGGGCAGGTGGGGCAGCCCCGGGCCGCCCACCGGCGGGGAATGGAATTGCGCCCTGGGCGATGTGGCCGCGACCACGGTGCTCCTGGGGCCACCCGGCATCCAAGTGTCGCGCTGTTTGTGTTGAGGCGAATGAAAGCATCGCAAGGCAACACCCTCTTGCCCCCTCAGAGCGGGCGCACGGGGACACGCCGTCCCGCCCCTCCGCCCGCCTGCACACAGGCCGCCCGCCCCTGTACGACCGGCGGCGGGCTCCCGCTGGGGGAGCGACCCACCCACCTGGGCTGCTCCACCAGCTGAACCGGCAGGACGCCGGGAGCATCGGCTGTCATGGCGGCTCACCCCACCGGCCCTCAGATGCAAGCGGGCAGCGGCGCGGTGGCTCCGGCTGGACCGCGATCACGGGACAGGCAGGCGCCGTCCGTCCTTCCGGGCGGCGGAGCTGGCAGCCCGGCCTCCTCCCCGCCCCGGCCCCAGCCGCAGAGCAGCGCTGAGGCGGCGGCGCGCAGCCCTCGGCCCGTGTGGCGGCCACCTCGCAACCTGGTGCGGCCCCCGCAGCGCAGACGTGACAGAAAAGGCGCTGCGACGTGTGAGGAAAATGGGATTTTTTGCTTCGTTCCTGTCGGAATTGAGCTGGCAACAAAACTTCCCAAACAGCCCCCGGCCTTTTGGGGTTGGGGTCATCCCCGGTGCCGTGCATTGTGCCAGTGCCGGTACTCCGGTAAAAAAACACAATAAATTGGAAGTGCGATCCCCTGCACCCTTGTTTTTATTCCCCTTGTTTGTGAGGTTGGGCCAGTGTCCCTCAGGCGCACAGCTCCTGGTCTCCCCATTTTACCCCCCGAGGATCAATGGCCTTTACTTTGAGGAACTGAACTTTTCAAATACACTTTCAAGATCCTTAGCCCCATCGTTATTGTCTGTTTTGGTGCATAATTTACAAGGCCCTTTTATTCAACTTGTGAAACTAGGTGCTTGGACTGAGAAAACCACCTTAACAGAGTCAATTGCGGATTAACGTGTCCTTCTGAAGCAAAACTCTTTCCTCCGGATAAGCAAGTTTGCAGAATAGAAACAGTCTGTTTTTAAAGACTTGAAAGTAGCTATAGGAAGAAAAATAAAAATACCGTCAGAAACTGTAACAACACAGACCAGCAACAGAAACACCCGGAGGCTAAATAAAAACTGCCAGTTCCAGGAACCTTTGAGAAGCAGGGGTCCCGTGGGAGTCTGTGGCGAGGCAAAGCTTGTCTGTCCAGGGACTCTGCCATGCAGTTTAATGCAGAAATGGGTGTGTAAAAATATTTAGAGAGCTGGTGCTTTTAAGGCCCGTGTTTCGGCCTTTTGAAACTGCTGCTTCAGAAGTTGCTTGGCTCTGGGAACCGCGGGCGGGCAGGACGGGGCGCCACCACTAGAGCCTGGCGAGAGGCCGGGCTTTTTGAATTTCCCCTCCCGGGACGCAGAGCCACAACGGCTGACAGCCGGGGGGCGGGCGCCGGGATGGCAGCAGCCCACGCTCGAATAAGCGGCCACAGGGGGAGGGAATGGGAAGGACAGCACATCCGTGGCGCTGGGAGGCCCCTCCGGCGTTGGGGGGCGAGGCGACGGCGCAGGGGAGGTAGAGCCGTCGTTGCTAGGGACCGGTTGCTAACAGAGAGAGGAAACCGGCCAAGGTGGTGCAGCGCCGATTGGGCTCCGTGTGCCCCGGGACGGGGACGGGAGGGAAGCGGGCGGCAGCCAGTTCCGGGCGGAGCGGAACCGCATTGGGCAGCGCCGCGCGGAGTTGTGGGAGAAGGGGCTGTTCCCCGCTGCCTCCTCCCTCTGCCGGCCCCCTTCCCCTCCCCCCGCCCGTCCTCCGGCCAAGATGTCTGACATGGAGGATGATTTCATGTGCGATGATGAAGAGGACTACGATCTGGTAAGGGTGCCGGGAGGCGCGGGGGGGAGGACGGGCAGCAGCACGGTCAGGGGCCCTGGCGGGAGCGGCGCCGTC